>APFE031021689.1:0-63125 GCA_000404065.3 Pinus taeda
TGATGTATTATTAGGACAACCATACTTGTGGAAGCGACATGTTGTGTATGAATCAAGGCCCCGTGCTGTTATTATTACTTTGGGAAATAAGTTGTACAGGATATCGGAGGTAGCACCACCTACTTCCATCTCTTTGATTACTGCAAAACAATGTAGTAAGCTCATTTCCAAAACTGGGAAATTTGTTTTATTGATGATACGCCCTCAAGGAAAGAAGAAGACGGTGGACACAACCTCCAGACAGGGCCCCTCTACACAACAACTACAGATGGACAAGGTCGTGGAAGAGTATGAGAACATATTCACCTCCCCTGCAGGGGTTCCTCTGCACTGTCAGGTCAAGCACTCCATCGATTTGATCCCAGGTGCGTTGCTACCTAATGGACCAATCTATCGGCGCTCCGTTCTTGAGAACGATGAAATCAAGAGGCAAATTCAGGAGTTGCTACAGAAAGGTCACATCCATCCGAGTTCATCACCCTGTGGGAGCCTCATCGTGTTGGTACAGAAGAAGGATGGGACTTGGAGACTCTGTATTGACTATCGGGCGCTGAACAAGATCACTGTCCGTAATAGGTACCCAATCCCACAAATAGATGACCTCCTGGACCAACTAAAGGGGGAAAAATATTTCAGCAAGATCGATTTGAAGTCAGGATATCACCAGGTACCAATCGAACCCTTCGATGCGTGGAAGACTACCTCCAAAGCCAAGGAGGGCCTTTTCGAATGGTTGGTTATGCCTTTCGGATTGACGAATGCTCCTGCAACCTTCATGAGGCTAATGGATGACATCTTGCGGCCATTCACCAACTCATTTGTAGTGGTATACTTGGATGACATCTTGATCTTCAGCCAAAGTTGGGAAGAGCACCTCCAGCACATCCGACAGGTTCTCCAAACACTGCGGAAACACAAGTTATGTGCCAATTTGGAGAAATTCACTTTTGGCATGACCCAGGTTCAGTATCTGGGATACATTATTGATGAATAGGGGGTGCATGTGGATCCAATCAAGATCCAAGTCATTCGGGATTGGCCCTCTCCAACCACTCTAACGGAGCTTCGTAGCTTTCTAGGTCTTGCCAACTTCTACCGCAGGTTCGTGTTGGGATTTTCTCATATCACTTGGCCCTTGAGTTAAGTCACCAAGGGAGGAACGAAAGCAAAATTATTTTGGTCTGAATCTCAACAGAAGGCATTCACAGAGTTGAAAGACCGCCTCTACTCGGCACCAGTGCTCGCATTACCAGACTTGCAACAACCATTTGAGGTCGAGACAGATGCCTCTGACTATGCTATTGGGGCAGTCCTTACTCAACACGAGCATCCATTGGCATATCACAGTGAGACACTTTCAGACACAGTCCAGAAGTATCCCACTTATGACAAAGAGATGTATTCCATTGTGCAGGCCTGCCGACAATGGAAACATTACATTTTGGGGAAGGAAATGGTCATCCACACAGACCACCGACCCCTCTAGTTCATACAGCCCCAAGGGAAATTACAGAATAATCGCCATCAGAAGTGGTACACATACCTGCAACTGTTCCATTTGAATATCAAGTATAAGAATGGCAGCACCAATAATGTTGCAGATTGCGTTAGTCGACCACCAATCATGTCATTAACCACTGTGCTCAACTCTTGTGGGCACGAGACTTCCGATTGGCCACTTCTCTACAAAAGCGACCCAGACTTTGGCCACACATACCAGACACTCTTGGAGGGTTGGCATGTTCCAGATTTTCACCTCCAGGATGCCCTGTTATGCCACCTGGGTCACCTTTGTGTTTCTTCAAGCGAGCGTGCCAAGATGATTTTGGAAGCACACTACAGTCGGGTTGTTGGGCATTTCGGGGTCGTGAAAACGGTGGCAGTACTACAGAAGTATTTCTACTGGTTGAATCCGACAAGATGTCGGGAAGTACATCAGATCATGCACTGCCTATGCCATTGCTAAACCGATAGTCAAGAAGCAAGGCCTCTATAACCCGCTACCTACCCCTAGTCGACCTTGGGAATCCATCTCCATGGATTACATGTCAGGCCTTCCTTCCACTAAGCATGGAAACGACTGTGTTTTTGTGGTCGTCAACAGGTTCTCGAAGATGGCCATTATGGTGGCCTACAAGAAGAATATCACAGCAGAAGCCACTGCTAAAATCTTCTTTGAACGAGTGTGGGTGCACTTTGGGATCCCACAGTCTATCATCTCAGATTGGGATTGCAGGTTCCTAAGTACATTTTGGTCCAGTCTCTGGTCAATGCTGGACACCAAACTCACTAAGTCGACAGCCTTCCATCCTCAAACGGATGGCTAGACAAAGGTTGTCAACAGAATGATTGTACACATTTTGTGCATGTACAACTCAAAGCATCCACGCACGTGGAATGAGAGCCTTCCCTATGTTCAACACAGCTACAACCGGGCTCTCCACAACTCAACTGGCCACAACCCTTTTCAGGTGGATTTGGGATTCCAGCCACTATGTCCCATTGATGTGGCCATGCCATTTGCAACTACTCACGCAGATTTGGCTCATGTCCAGTTCGAAACAAATAATGCAAACAGCTTCATTGAGCACATCCAACATATTCGCCAGAAAATCCATGAAATTCTGGAGAAATCAAATGCCAAGTACAAGCAGCGACATGATCAACATCAGGTGCCACACAAGTTTCAGGTGGGCGACAAATTCTGGTTGCATTTGCAAAAGGAACGCTTTACTGGAGCCTATCGGAAACTCAGACCACTTCGATATGGTCCTTACACCATTACCAAGGCTGTGGCAGACAATGAATTTGAGCTCAACATTCCCCCATTCCTGGGCCTGCACCTAGTGTTCAATGTGGACCGACTTCGGCCATACTTTCCACCATTACTAGACACATCCAACATTGCAGAACAACTCACACCCATAGAGTTAAATCCAGATTGCACGGAACAAGCTGCAACTAATCGAATCATGGACACACAGATCTAGCACACTCGCCAGCAGAACATCCAACTGTATCGAGTTGTTAAAGCAAGCCAACTCCTTCACCAGGGCAAGTGGCTCACCAGGGACCAAGTTCAGTAGAAGTTTCCTCATCTCATGGAGGAACTCAACGCAATGGGGACCATTGCTTCCTAAGGGGGGAGGAATGATCCAGGTAGATATTGGTGGCCACTCGCCAAGTCCACTTGGACCCCCACCATTGTTTCTTTCAGCTTTTCAGTTTCCTTAATCGTAGCACAATTTACTATTTTTAGCAGTTTTTCGGGTCCTAAACTTTTGAAGCCGTTTTAAAGCCCTAAACGTCGTTTTTTTGGGAAAACTAGGAGCAACATGCGTTGATGGACCGATGTTTCTCTTCCCAAAGTTTTAGTTTTCGGATAGATCTTTCTAACGAGATATTGTACGGGTCAAACGAAGATCGTATGCCAAAGTTACGACCCCAGGAAGTTGATGTACCAATTTACCCAAACGAGGCCCACAATTTGGCGTTTCATCTTCTAGGGTTAGGTTTTTGGATTTTTAGGGTTTTCGATCATTTCTCAAAAATAAATAGGACTTCGAGCCTCATTGTAACACAGTTCAGAGGCATGTAGCCACCACATCTCTTCTCAGAGATAAGCTACCATCGCCCTAGCTATTTATTTCCATTTTCTGTTTGTAAGCATATCTCAGTGTTTTACATTAATGAAATGAAGTATTATTTCCACTGCATCTTTTTGCTTATGGTTATCTCTATGATTTGTTGCATTCCTGTTTAAATCCGGATCATTTATCTTGAGAAAAAAAGAGTGTTGGCAAACACTTACCAATTTTATAGAATGTTATTCCCCCATGAACATTGTAATAGCAAGAGATATAAACATCGTTCTTGACCCAAAAGAAAAAATAGGGGGTAACAATAGCAAAGATCCATTGCTACCCCTTGTGGAGGACATAATACAGCAATGGGATCTTCTTGATCTTAAACCCAAAAAGGGGAGATACATCTGGACCAACAACAGAACAGGGGCAGCTCACATCTTAGCCAGGCTTGACAGATTCCTAGTGCAGAGAACTCTTTTGATGGATAAGGGAATAGTCTCAACAAGAATACTACCAAAGCTCACCTCGGACCATAAACCCATCCTCTTACAACTAGACAAGGAAGAAAACCTGGGGCCCATACTGTTTCGCTTTAGCCCCTTGTGGATAGAGTAGGAAAGGTTCATGGAAATGGTTGAGAAGGCCTGGTCTACCATGGTCACCAGGTCACCCAGTTATGTCTGGGAGCAAAAAATAAAAGCAACCAAAGTAGCTCTGAAAGAGTGGGTCAAAACGCCTCCCAACACCCATACCACAAATAGAAAAGAAACTATCCAACAATTAGCAGATCTTCAGTTGGAGATGGAGGACAAAGACGTAACCACACAGGAATTGGAGAAAGAACACGTAGCCCAACTGGCTTCTTTCAGCACTTTCAAAAAAAGAAGAAGAATTCTAGAGGCTTAAGTCTAGAAGCCTATGGGTGAAAGTAGGTGACTGAAACATAGCCTTCTTCCACAGGCAGTTTAGAGCAAGACTCTCCCGAATCACATTTCAAAAATCATTATAGCAGATGGGACAGTTGGTAAAGGTTTTGCCCAAGTTAAAGAAGTTGTTGAAGCTCACTTTCAGCGGTTATACATAGAGGATGGAACAGGAGATGAGGTGACTTCCAATGACTTTCTCTCCAAGATTCCTTCCTTGGTCAATGAGGAAAATAATTCAAATCTTATGAAGCCCTTCACTGAGGAAGAAATCAACAATGTAATTTGGGATATGGAGCTTGACAAAGCCCCAGGCCCAGATGGGTTCTCAGCACACTTTTACAGAGCTTGTTGGACAAACATCAAATCTGACCTACTAAGAATGGTAAAGGCCTTCCAGAAAAAGACTAAAGTTGGGAGGCAGTACCAAATCCACCTTTCTCACCCTAATACCCAAAGATGTGAATCCAGCTACCTGTCACAGATTTAGACCCATTTCTCTATGTAATGTCTCTTACAAAATTCTTGCTAAATTTCTTGCAAATAGAATAAAACCTCTGCTATCTAAGCTCATTTCTCCTAATCAAGGAGGATTTGTAGCAGGAAGACATATTTTAGATAGTGTGATACTTGTTCAAGAATCCATGCATTCCAGTTGTCAGAGGAAGGAGCAAGGGATGTTGATCAAGTTGGATATGACCAACGCCTTTGATCGGGTAAAACTTACATTCCTCTACAAAGTTCTTCTTTCCTTCGGATTGAACCCAACTTTTGTGAATCTGATCAAGGCTTGCACTGACAAACCATGGATCGCCCCGCTAGTCAACAGCCGACCTACCTCATATTTCCAAACTTCAAGAGGGATAAGGCAAGGATGCCTGCTATCTCCCTTTTTGTACATAATAATGGCAGACACTCTGAGTAGGAAACTGAAAGTGGAAAGTAACAAAGGTGCTCTCTCGAGCATCCAGCCAATGATTGGACTAGAACTAATCAACCATGCCTTGTTTGCAGATGATTCTCTTCTCTTGGGAGGAGCTTCCACTAGAATAGAAAAGGAATTCAACGGGACCCTATAGAGCTTCTGCACCATTTCAGGAGCGCTTATTAATAAAATAAAAAGTGCAGTGTACAACTGGAACATAGAGGATCAAACCACACTTCGAATCACTAGAATCCTAGACTTCCCGGGCTATGCCTCCTGGGAAAAAATTCAATACCTTGAGCTGCCTTTAACTTTGGGGGAAAACAGAACCTCACTATGTAATGAAGCCATCAACAAGATTAAAAGCAAGATAGCTGCATGGGGTGGGCAGTGGCTTAACTATGCAGGTAAGTTAATCCTCATAAAGTCTGTCCTTTCCTCTCTCCCTATCTATCAGGCCTCTTTCCTCCTAGCACCAAAGACAATCACGAATCAGATATCATAGCTACTCAGAAACTTCCTATGTTAGGGAGGCAAAGGAAGTGAAAAGAAATTTCACTTAGTAAGTTGTGACAAAGTGAAAAGGCCAAAGTTGGAAGGTGGTCTCCAGATTAGAGATCCTGGAATGACAAACATTGCTCTAGGTGGCAAAATCCTCTAGCATCTCTACTCCAATAAACATCACCCAGTTAGTCAACTCCTCCAGAATAAATATCTCAAAGGAGTCTCATTGAGAAATATCCATGCAGATAGAGTCCCCAAAGGCACACCACTTTGGAATCTCTATAGAAAAGGGCTTGCCACCTTCCAAAACCAGCTTTACAGGGTGCCTGGAAACGAAGCAAATATCATGATATGGCAAGATAAAATCATGGGCAATTCCCCCCTTGAACACATAGTGGAGTTAGCTGATCTCCATGGCTGGCTCTCTTAACAAGGATTGCACAGTCTAGCTGACATTTCTATCTGGGACAGCCATGGGAACTAGGAAGATTGGATCTTCCACAATCTGCCAGCACATTTACTTCATCAAAAGCACCTTCTCTTGGACAAGTTCAAGGGCTTAACACCAATCAACCTCCGCACACCAGATCTCTAGAGATGGGGGAAGACAAGGGTCTATACCTCTGCGCTTAGCTATGCAGCCTTGCAACCCACGCAAAATCAAGTCCTCAACCCCTCCATCTGGCAACACACATGGGACACTTATGGTATACCCAAAGTGAATTTCTTCACTTGGTTACTGATACACCGAAAAGTGCTGACAGGTGAAAATCTGGCCCACAGAGGCATTATAGGGCCACACTGGTGCATTCTCTACATATCGGCTTCCGAAAACATAGATCATCTCTTTGTAAACTACGCCTTTGCACAATTGGTATGGGCCCTCGCCCTTCAAGGTCTAAATGCACCTGCCCCTATGCAGTGCACAATAGTGGAACTCTTCTCCACTTGGATTGAAAGGTACCCTAGGGCCCTTAAAGAAAATTCTCTGTGGAATCGGATCTGGCACTTCATTCCCAAGTTCATTTGTTGGAAGCTCTGGCTAGCCCGAAATAATTGGAATTTCAACAATGTATCGTCCTCTCCCCTGTCAGTGGCATCCAAAGCTAAGGCGGCCCTGATGGAGGTTCTAGGGAACTACCCCAGTAAGCTAGATGACACTCTCATAACCAAAGAGCGACGCTGGATGGGCACCCTTCTGGCACGGTTTAACAAAGAAGTTCTTGCTCGGCCCACATACAATCCTACTTGGCGCATCAGAACATAAGATGTAGAGTTCCAATCCTGGTGGAGGAAGCAAGGAAAGGTAATTGTTTTCTTCGATGGTGCCTCTAAAGGCAACCCAGGGATCTCCGTTGTTGGTGGTGTGGTCTACTCCCAGGATGGCTCCCGTATAGATAAATACAGTTGGGGTCTAGGAAAGAGTACCAACAACCAGGCAAAAATTTTAGGGCTTCTAAAGGCTGCCAGATTGCCTAGGAACATGGTCGCATAGCTCTCTAGGTCTTCAGAGATTTAGAGCTCTTGATAAAGACAATAAACTCATATGAGCATCTAAGCAGTCTGACTCTCAACAACACTCTTCAGAGGTTGCGGGGCTTGCTAAGTTTCTTTACCTCTTCCTCTTTCTTTCACATTCTCCGCACCTCAAATAAAGAGGCAAATATCAAAGCCAACAAGGGATGTCATATGACTCAAGGGTTTCTAAATAAAAATGCAGATGAACCCGAGTGGATTGCCATCCCATAGCTTAACAGTGATGCGCTAAGCAAAACATCTCTCAAACAACTGTTGGATCTCAGCAAACAAAGGTCCAGATCCAGCAACAACTGAACGAAATAGAACTTCTGATACCAATCATGGGAACAAATTAAGGGTCATTGTTCAAGAAAGAGCGCAGAATCTAACATAGTAGAGAGGTGGTTTAGAGCAGGTTTTCGAGCAACATTAGTAGTGATAAGTTGTATTGTGAGCTTGGCTCCGAATCCAACAAAAGGAGGACATGTAGCAGTGGCGGACGGTGGGGAAACCACTTTATTGGGCAGCTAACCCACGGGTGCATTATTAACCCGAATCACATGGGAACCGTCGGATCTATCCAAAACAAATCAACGATGGATATCCAACATGCAGGTTGGTAGATTGGAGTTCGGAGATCGGCAGAGGCAAGAGCCTTTGCGACGGGCCGATGGGTGCGGACCCGAAGTGGTTTTGAGCCCGAGCCTATAAAGCCTGAAGTCCGAAAAGGGAGAAAACAGCTGGATCAAATCAAAATTGACCAACAGTGGAAGTTCATTACAAAAGCTGACCGATCAAGAACGGAGATGGCCAAAGCCAAGAGCTCTATGAAGGACCGATGAGCGCGCACTCGAAATGGTTATGCGAAGGAGCCCAAAAATTTTGAAGTCCGCCAGTTTAAATCGCATATCGGCAGTGGTGGTGGATTGTTGCAAAGAGAACCGAGGAATGCATCGAACCTCGATGTCGATAAAGGAGGAACCTCGATGAAAGAGCCAAGACATAAATACTGCAGTAAGGAACACTTTGCGGGAAATCTCTTCATAACGGTTTCCAAGAGCTTTTCGAAGGGCCGATGGCACAGACCCAAATAAACCATGCATAAGAGCCTAAAATATCTAAAGTCCATCATCGCATATCGGCCACAAAGGTGGAGGGTTGCAAAGAGACCCGAGGCTGAGCCAATAAAGGTGATGCCTCGATTTTTGAGCCAAGACTGTACCATGGCGGAAAACAAGAAATAAACACCGACGAAAGGTTTTATGGGAGATTAATATATATTCAATTTTAAAAGGCTCAAGTATAAAGGGACCTTATCTTTCAGGGGTCCATCGCTTTGCAAAAAGCCTGAGTCAGCGACCAGATACTGCAGATAGCTTTCCTCCGATGCGATCGCTCGGGGATCGCTAATCGCTCCCTTTTGTGTTAAATGGCATCTCTTTGTATTCTTAAAGTGCCGATGCGATGCACCTTTAAGTTCCAAAACCTTAAAGGTTTGTTAGGAGTAGAAAGACATATAGATTTGGAAAATCCTTGTAATTTCGGTTGATTAGGCCACGACCCAACCGTTGACCCATTAAACGTTCTAGTTATATAATATATATATATATATATATATATATATATATATATTATTTTTAAATACAGAAATAGATTTAATGTTAGGGAAAACTTTTCAAGCAATGAGAATATGTAGATTTCACAACACAAATTTAAGTGGCAAATCCTTATAGGATTTTGGTTAAAATTAACTAGAAAATATATCTCCAAAAAAACTATTTAAAAATTATCAATTATTTTTAAATTCCACAATTTCTCTTTTGAATATTAATATCATATAACTATACTATCTATAGAAATAGATACTAAAATGCTAACTTAACAATTTTTACTATTCTATGAGTAAACTTGAATTTTGGTTTAAAAAATAAAAAATATAATTTATATTATTGTGTTGAGTAACACTCTACAACTCAATATAAAGAACATGTTGTAAACTAGTGTAAACATTGAAATGTCAAATTAATTAAAAAATAAAACATAACAAAGATTCATTTATATTCAAATGTGAATTTATGAATACAAAGAACAAAATATTATTGTGTTCTCTTTGCATTTTCTAGTCTTAACTAATGATCACCTAGTGATCACTAAAATTAAGCACATGGAATATCAAATAATTAAAAAATTAAAATAAATCGTTGAAAACACATTAAAATATAAATGCACTAGGACCTTTAATACTTCTATTTGAAAACTAAAAAGGAACGTCAAAGCCAATGCCCCGAAAACTTCACTTCGGTGCCAAACCCCACAATCGCATCATTGTTGTGGGGTACCAACGATTTTACTTACGAATTCATTCCCAAAAATCCACGTGTTTTTAAGGGTATAAATTAGTTCATCAATTCTATTATCAATCCAGAATTCATAACCTTAGAAGCATACCAAAATCTATGGTTTAGAGACTAATTCTGAAATATTAACATTTTAACTAACTTGAGATCTGAAGCATTTGACCTGAAGCATTATTGTCAAGCAATCTTCAATCTCTCTTACAGGGGATGGATTCAAAAAGTTTTGAATGACAAAATCAATACCTTTAGATCATCAATTATTTTCAATTAAATAATTAATTAACCAAAATGAAGCAATCCAATCACGAATAAGAAAAATGAGAAATTTTGACAGTTTTAACTTATTGAAAGTGAAAGGAATATCCAGCTCCTTTATAGGAGGTCAATTTATAATATTTCTTATCAATCATAACAATAGTCAAATCTGTCAAATGATAAATAGATAAAAAATAAATAAAATGATATTTTAGCAAACTTAACAAATCATACCATACAATTATAAACAAGTGCACATGAGTAGCGATGGGGCCCTCCATACTTTGCTTGCACACTTGAAGTGAGAAACAGCTAAAAGAACTTGAAGTACATGCTAAGAATCATCCATTAAACACAATGTAGATATAAGAAACTCTGAATCAGTTCACTTTACTAAATAGCACAAGTTCATCGAACTTAACATGATATGATATATCTTTCTTCCTCAAATCCCACCTAGGCTACCAGTTCACATTCATCCTTTCACAGAAATTTGGGAGAAATCCCTCAAAATCCAAAAATGCTCCAATTTTATGGAGGAAACAGGAGATTTTCTGCATAATTGGCCTCGTTTTACCAACGTTGACCGAGCACCTCCATGAACACCTCCAAAAACATTTTCAAGAGAAACATAGGAGTTTCACCATCCATGTATAATGAGGATTATACATCAACTCTCAAATTTCACCGATCTGTCTTTCACATAGGAAAACCATGAATCACATATGAAAACATGAAGCTATTATAGGAAGTTGTAACATCATGTAATTACTCTTAAAAAAATAATTTTAATGTCAAACTTTTACCAAAATTTAATTCATGAAAAGTAAATGATAGCCTGAGATAGTCAATTTCAAGTAAATATAAATGATAAATGAAATATATAGAAGCAAAATATGGTTAGAAGATATATTATGTGACTTAAATAACATCAAAAAGTGACACCCAACATTCTCCAAAGAGGAAGATATTGCATTTCCCTATGCACAAAAGTGTCCCTATGTCCCTGTCACTATAACTCTGCGTCCTCTGCTTGCTCTTTTTCATAGGTTGTTTTGAGCTTGCCGCCTCCAAAATCCTCTTCATTGTCACTTATGACAAAAGCAGCGTCTTCTTCTTTTGAGTTTTCTACCATTGCTTGAAAGCCATTAGCTGATAAAAATTGATCCCATGAAAGATTATGTTTCAGCAATTAATTCATGTATCACAATCGTTTTGATAAGGCCATGATGATAAAGGCTTTTGTCCATACTTTTTCCTTGTTTCTGAACTCCTTTAGCCATTTTGGAAATGCTTTGTAGTAAAAAGTAGGGCATATTAATCTCACAGTCACATTTAAGATGTTCTAAAATTTTGATGTGATAAAGTATATGATACTAAATGTGCCTTCACATGTGATAAATTTCTGAATAATGTAGGCCATCTCATCCCAGGGATGAACTAACCAGCTCCTTGATATCCCTTTCTTCCAATTGACAGACGAGGCTCTAGATCTACATAAAAAGGGAGTCCAAGATTTGTCTTTACATTGTTTGGTTTTAAAATATCTTTCCCCTTCCTGTGGTAATCCAGTCACTTGTGCCATGATATCCTTTGATAATCTTATGGCGAGGTTACCCACAGAAGCCCTCTCACCATCAAAAGAAGAAGCAAACTCTACACAGATTTTCTCATTATACCCATCAAAATTTTCCAGAAATAGAATCCAACGATTTCTTTCAAGCAATTCAAGACAGCCTCTATGAACTGATGCAAAATCAAATTTTGTTGGTTCAATCCTAGATACCATAAAAATAAAAAATAAAACACACACACCCAATTTTTCTGAAATTTCCTCCTGTATCTTTGAGATTCCCCTTCTATGTCTCTGAAATTTCCCAATTGCTAACATTTTTTTTTTTAAACATAAAAATTTCTCAATTTTTGTTTCGAGACTCCTAATTTTGTATCAATCAAGGTTCATGTAAAGAAAGTATTACCTGTTGACCCAAAGATGAGGAGAAATTCTGCTGTTTGTGACTGATTAATTCAAAATTTTGTTCACTATAACTCGAAAATTTTATTCTATGCTCTTGCGTGCTTCAGCAAAATGGTCTCCATGTGAGAATATGAATACATTGCTCTTCTGAGTTTTGTGGTTTAAAAATTCCCTCAAACTGAATTATCTAAATCACCCCAAATCTGTCTTTCAAAAATCTAGGCACCCTATTTGGCTTTGGCGAAACGGAAGCGATTTTATGTTTGACAATTATATTTGTCAACATAAAATCTCCTTTTTTATGGTGGCAGCTGTTTCATTCAGTTTTGAACACATTCTGTGATAAAAGGACGAATTTTGGCATATTTTGTGATGAGGGAGGCATAAAAAAAACGTTTCAGGAAGACAACTTGGTTTCAAACAACCACAGTTCGATTCTCGCGGAGTAGACATGCTTTTAAATTACACTCGGATTTACATTCAGTCAAATGGTGGCATGAGAACATCAAAATCGTTTCAGAATGAGAGCTGGAAAAATTCCGAGTGAATAAGGCTTACCTTGTAAAATCGTAACACCGTGTTGATAAGGCATGAGCGTGTCAAAATGCCTCCAGAGAATTTGAGTCACTGGATTCGAATTATGGCAAGGGTATGGCTTTGTCAGAGGTAAATGCACTTAAAAGCAATTACACAGTACCCAACAAGTTGTGGTTTAAAACATTACGAATTAGCTTCTATGAGCAAGTTGGATTTAAATACCCAACAAATCATGGTTTATATGAGAAAATCGAGTTTATAACTTTAGTACCCAGGTTGAAACAACATGAACTAGGGCAGAGGAATTAGATTAGGAATTTCATATCGAAACATAACTTTTCCAACACTTTTAAACATAATAGGCATAATGAAATTCCTGTAGGTGTCAACTTTATGATTGCAAATATGACTTCTCCAGCATAATGACATTTCTGTTGTGTCATTTACCATATCATTTTCATGATTTCTTCTTGAAACTTTTGCATCTCCTCTCTTATTTCTTAAAAGGCACCCAAATTAATTCTCATATGTTGAGCAATGAAATTGTCAACATTAAAAAACAAATTTTCTTTTCTGGCTTGAATGAGAACACTCACCGTTAACATAATTCTTACCTCCTTGATAATGCCCTGTTTTATGCCATGTAGACCCTTTTATGCATGTCTTAAAGAGAAGACATCCCTGGATAATGTTGACATATTTTTTCTTCTTATGAAACTGATATTTGTATCCCTGTGAGCAATTTACGTTTATATTTCCTTGTTCTGGTTGGAAAAATTGTATACCCTTTTTTGATGTTTAAAGGAAAAATGAGATGAATGAGTGAAGGGATCTTGAAGTGAAGTGAAGGGGTGAAGGGCTATGGAAAGGCAATAATGATTAAGAGGAAATAGGTACATTAATATTATTTTTAAATGAAGAAATTTTGTCAAAAATAAAACATTAAAAATAAATTTCTCTTATAAATTTTGCAATTAATTCCTTGGTCATGCTTTTTGTAGATGAAGCTTCTTCATGTTTTCTCTTATGACTGTCTTTAACTTGGAATTGTTGCTATTATCTTCAAATGTTCTTTTCTTGGAGTTGTAGATCTCATAAATTACTTCGAAGTGTGTTCAATTTCACCACTGGAGTAGGCTACAGGCCCCTTTGCCAAAGGCGTTGTCAAGATAATAATATTTCAGGTCCCTCTGAAATTGTAGTGTCTTTCAAATAGATTTTCAAAAACTCAGAAATTTTGCACCTCGTCCCCAACCTTGAGAATTGACTTGTCCTTAGGTCTCTTTGCATGGAAAAAAAAATCTTTTATTTGTTGTCAATAGACTTGACATGAAAGTAACTATTTTTGTGAATTCTCCCCTGCTAATGTGACTTGGTTTTCTAATGAGAATTAAGAGCTTATGTTGTGCCAGTTGCCCAGTTTTCAAAACTAAACTCCCTTTTATTGTTTTTATATTTTTTATTTTTTTGATAGCTAAGAAGGAGGCTTTGTAGATACAAAATTGTATGGTAAGCTTGTGAACGAAAATAGATGGAAAGTGAAATGGATGAATTCATTCAATTTTAATGGATTATGAAACTTGGAAAAAGGAAAATGGTATAGAGCATGGATGAATGACATTATGAATGGTAGAAATTATGAGAGGTCTCTTCAGTAGTTGATGTGACCTTGATATAATATGGGATTTGATTTCTTCTTTTGACGATTGATTTCATGGCTTTTGCATTGATCCCAATTCATTTTCAAGTATCTGTCCGTCATCCACTGGGAGGCTTTTGTAACAATATCCAAGGATTTAGAACTCAATATCAAATGATATTCCAATTGAATATTTCATACTCTCATGTATGAATTTCGAAAACTTTGACTTTGAAAATTACTTGTTCATAGTTTTGACCGTTTGGACTTCCTAAGACCTGCAAAAACTTAAGCATTACCTACAATAAAATGTGGAGATGATGGGAGAAGAAAGGTGACCAGTCTTTCTTCTTCTAATAAATACATAAAATAAATGCAACAATGACTAAAACCACTATTTTTAGTATAGTGGTGAGTATTCCCGTCTGTCACGTGGGTGACCCTGAGTTCGATCCTCGGCAACCAAGCCAAAAATGTCAGTCTAATTTAAGGGTATATATTATATTATCAATTCTATTATCAATCTGGAATTCGTAAATTTAGAAGAACAACAAAATCTATGGTTTAGAGACTAATTCTAAAATATTAACACTTTAACTAACATGAGATCTCAAGAATTATTTTCAAGCAAACTTCAATCTCCCTTATAGGAGATGGATTCAAAAAGCTTCCAATGAAAAAATCAATACATTTAGATCATCAATTACTTTCAATTAAATAATTAATTAACCAAAATGAAGTAATCCAATCACTCATAATCAAAATGAGCAATTTTGACAATTTTAACTATTGAAAAGTGAAAGGAATATCAAGCTCCTTTACAGGGGCCAATTCATAATATTTCTTATCAATCCTAACAATAGCCAAATCTGTAAAATGATAAACATATAACAAATAAATAAAATAAAATTACAGCAAACTTGAAAACTCATACCAGTAACCATACAATTAAAAACAAGTGCACATGCTTGGTGATGGGGCCCTCCATGCTTTGCTTGCCCACTTCAAGTGAGAACCCGCTAAAAGAACTTGAAGTACATGCTAAGAATCATCCAGTGAGTATAATGCAGGTATAAGAAAATATAAATCAGATCACTTTACTAAATAGCACAAGCTCATCAAACTTAACATGATATGATATATCTTTCTTCCTCAAATCCCACATATTTATATAAGAGTTTTTATAACCAATTCACTAAAAATATTTAAATACATGAAAATCCTAAATGAAGGTTACCGGGTCGAATTCAACCTTCTTATCACTAAAATGGAGAAATCCCTCAAAATCCAAAACTGCCCTTATTTTATACTAAAAACAGGGGATTTTCGGCATCATTGGCCTAATTTTCTGGATAACTGGCCTAATTTGATCAGCGTTGACCCAACACCTTCGTGAATTTTTTTAAGAGCTAGATAAAAGTTTAACTATCTTTGTACAATGAGGATTACCCAACAACTCTTAGATTTCACCCAGTTGTCCTGCAGATATGAAAACCATGAAGCTATTACGGGAAGTTGTAACATCCCGTAATCACTATTACGGGAAGGTATGGAGTCCACCTTGGATGTATTGGAGTCAGAGGTCACTGACCGTGCAATTGTGCCGATGGAGAACTCAAAAATATAATTGTTGTTCTTTGCCACTTGGTAAAAAATTGTTGGACATAGGAAGATGAAAAAGACCTTTAGTGTAATTAACATCATTTTACACTATTTCACAACCCAACCCAACTTGATAGTTTCTAATATTCCATAAACTATTTTACACAATAAATCAACCCACTTGTAAGACCATGTCATTTCTCAAGGACTTGAACCTTAATAAACACAAACAACACACCACTGACCTCCATAGGACATATTCCATCTCACTAGTATTCGTCATCACTTTTTGTAGTCTTAAATTTTATTATTTATATTGTAAAAAAATTGTTTTAATAAAATACATGAAATGAAATACATGAAAAATTGTTTTAATTAATTAATTCAGAACATACTTCCTCAGCCTCACAACTCACGTCGAATAACCAACCACAAAGAAGTTTTAATGTGGATATGTAGATTAAATGTAAAAAATAAAAATGGCCTTGAGACCAATTATAATTTTAAATATTGACTTTGACATTTTGGGGAAATGCATTATAATTCTTTTCCATTTTAGTATAATTCCTTCAAGTCTTGGTTTCTACGTTCTGGTTTTCCATGTCATGTTTTATGTTTATTTCTTCTTAATTGGCTTTTTCAGAAGTTTTGAATTTATAAATTTTAACTATGCAATTTCAATTTCAGAAGTTTTGAATTTATAAATTTTAACTATGCAATTTTTAGAATTAGAGTTTTTTTTTAATAATAAAAAATATAATTTTACTCAGCAGATTTCAAAAACATAAAACAATTAAACTACCTTTTATAAATCTACCCTATAATATAATATAATCAAATTTAGAGTACGTAATTAATACAAATTTAGTTAAAAAGGTTAACTAAAATTGTATAATATTACATATATACTCCAGGTTCCTCTGAGATAACTAATTTGAGGAGCTTGTATTATTTAAAGTTACGTAAATCATGATATGTTATACTCTCATCTTGTAGCCCATGAACATTCCTCGGAGCAAGTATTCATATACACTCTTTATAACCGATCTAATAGTCCCCATGTTGTGAGTTAATGGCATCCTAAGGGGATGCAACAGAGACATCGGTTTTGGATGTCTCGAATTCATGATTCAGATAAGGATTGCCTGGTAAGTGCAGACTACACATGGTTAGAAATATTTAGGAAATTTAATTTTAGCGGAGGGGCAGAGAGTTATGACTTTCGCGAAGTTATTTTTGGCAACAAGCTTCTTGCATCTGAAGGTTACTTTTTCGCAACTATCTTAGTGCACTGCGGAGCTGATTTCACACAGTTATCTTTGTCCACTGCGAAACTATTTCAGAGATTTAATGAATAATATTCACTCACTTCAAAAATAACAAAATAGGTTTAGAGAAACACAATAAAAATTTAGTATTAAATTCTAAAACATGAAAATATATTAACATAAGGCTGCGTCTTATTCACCAAGTAAAAACTAAAATTTCACGGGCAATCACACACAGTAAAATAATTGTTGTTTTCACACACCCACCAAAATTTGCTCCACCATTTTCTCCCCTGAGACTTGCACTCTCTTTCTCTCTAACCTCTTACTCTCTAACCTATTACAAAATGACTTTTAAATTCATATATAACTCAACATTTTACATTTAATTCATGACAGAGCAAAGTAATTAATATGATGTTGTTGTTGAGTGTAATCAGAATTGCGCAGGGGTTTCTGGAGTGTGGGCAATAGTCTCTGAATGAATGCTTACCCATATCTATTTACCAAAGTATATTGACTCCTTTAAATTCCTTGCTGCGTTTCAGAATGGTTCACGCTTGGCTTCAGTCCTTCCATCTTCAAACAGAGACACAACCTGTAAAAAAAGTCTGACAAGTATGGTTGCTGTCAAGCTATTTATTGCGGTGGTTGGGAATATTATTTCCAACACTCCCCCTTAATCACAATTGCCACCATTGACAATTCCCAAACAGTTTCTGAGATAGACGAAACTTTCACTTGCTAATGGTTTTGTGAAAATATCAGCAAATTGTTCCTGTGGCCTGCAGTGCTGCAACACAATTTCATCATTGTTAATCAAATCTCTAATAAAATGATATTTAGCATCAATATGCTTGGTCCTCTTATGGAAGACATAATTATTTGACAATGCAATTGCTGAGGTGTTGTCGCAGAAAATAGTTGTTGCTCCCTCTTGGTCATGACGAAGATCCCTCAACATCCTTCCCATCCAAACTACCTGACACGTTGTTGTTGTTGCTGCGACATATACAACTTCTACTGTTGACAGTGACACTATTCACTGCTTCTTAGAGGCCCATGAAATGGCTTCGGAACCCAAATGAAAAACATATCCTGACGTGCTCTTTTGGTCATCGACACTGTCTGCCCAATCATTGTCAGTGTAACCAACCAGCCTGAAATCACTTGTTGCTATATATAAAATGACATACTGTTTTGTCTGATTGACATACCTTAGAATCCTTTTCGCTGCTTGCCAATGTGTCTCCTTGGGTGTCTCCATGAACCTTGACACCAAACTCACTGCATACATTATATCCAGCCTAGTGGTAGTCAAATACATCAAACTGCCTATCATGCTTTTGTATAATGTCGGATTGACATCGTTGTTGCAATCTTCTTTGCTCAACTTCAACCCTATGACAGTTGGAGTTGGTGCGGACTTGCTGTTTTTCATTTTAAACCTCTCCAAAATTTCTGCAACATACTTTGCTTGAGAGATAAAAATGCCATTTTCTGTTTGTTTCACTTCTATGCCCAAAAAATAACTTAACAATCCCAAGTCAGTCATTTCAAATTCATTCTTCATGACTTGTTTGAAATCAGTAATGAGGAAATCATCACTGCCTGTAAAAATCAAATCATCTACATATAATATGACAATGAGAATCTTACCTTCGTTCTCTTTGATGTAGAGAGTAGGCTCACCGTCACATTTGTCGAAACCATTGTCCAACTAGTAAGCATCTATCCTGCTGTACCATGCGCGTGGTGTTTGCTTCAACCCATAAAGAGCTTTCCTCGACCGATATACTTTGTCTTCTTGGCCTTCAATCTCATAACTAGAGAGTTGTGCGACATACACTTCCTCTTTCAGCACTCCATTCAAGAACATTGATTTTATGTCCATTTGATACACTCTCCATTTGTGCTGTGCGACAATCGCCACAACTGCATGCACTGTCTCCATCCACGCGACTGGCGCGAACGTCTCTGCATAATCTCTTCCATGATGCTGCTTGTATCCTTTGACAACTAGCCTTGCTTTGTGCTTTTCAATCTTTCCCTCAATGTTGCTTTTGGTCTTATAGACCCACTTCACTCCAATAACATGTTTTCCTTTTGGAAGGCTCACTAACTCCCATGTGTCATTCCTTTCTATTGCTTCTATTTCTTCCTCCATTGCCGCAACCCATTTTTATTCTTTGACTGCATCTTCAAAGTGGATTGGATCATTTACATGACAAAATAATACAAATAAGGAATTCAGACCAATGCTCATAAATTTCATTTAAATTTCTGAACTTCGATCTTCTTGTGCTTGCTGAAGATGGGCTTGACATGTCACTTGGTGTCGCGCTTCACGGTGTGCTTGGAGAAGCACTTGCTTGGCTGCGCGAAACTGTCCTATTATTTGTTGATGGCGTTGCTTGATGCCTGCTTTCTTGCACTTGAATAAGAGTAGAGGGAGTCACTGTTGAGGAATTACTTGTTGTTGTTAATTCCTCTTTGTCCTCATGTGGTATGCATGCTTTGACATTGACTGTCTTTTCTAAACTTCCATCCCATGCTTCCTCTTCTATAAACTACACATCTCTACTGATTATGACTTTCTTGGTTAATGGATTGTAGAGTTTGTATGCCTTGGATTCATCACTGTATCAAACAAATATACATTTCTCCCCCTTGTTGTCCAACTTCTTCCTTAACTCATCAGGGACATGTGCATATGCCACACATCTAAAAACTCTCATGTGAGTGACATTTTGTTTTCTTCCACTCCATGCCTCTTCAGGAACAATGTTCTGGATGCTTTTGGTTGGACATCTGTTCAAGATATATGCTACACAAGCGATAGCTTCAGCCCAATAGTCATTTGGAAAATGCTTTGCCTTCAACATACTCCTTGCCATCTCCATAATGGTCATATTCTTCCTTTCTGCCACACCATTTTGTTGCTGTGTATATCTTGTTGTAAATTGCTTGTGAATTCCATGCTCCCTACAAAATCAAAGGAAATCATTTGAGATATATTGGCCACCTCTGTTAGTCCTGAGGACTTTGATGTAGTATCCACTTTGCTTTTCAACAAGAGCCTTGTATTGGCGAAAGTGCTCAAACACTTCACTTTTCTGTTTTAGGAGAAAGACCCATGTCTTCCTTGTGTAGTCATCTATGAAGGTCAATACATAGTGACTGCCACCAATTGATGGTGTCTGCATTGGTCCACATAAATCTGAGTGGATAATCTCCAAAGGTGCCTTTTCCCTTACTGACTTTCTTGGTAGAAATGTCTCTCTATGTTGCTTCCCCAAGATACATCCTTCACATATGATGTCTAGTTTTTCTATGAGTGGTAAACCCTTCACCATGTCTTTGCTATGCAACGAATTCAAACCTCCAAAGTTGAAATGTCCAAATCTCAAGTGCCATAACCAGTTTTCATGTTTTACCTCTGCTTGAAAGTTTACTTGTGTGACAACTGCCTCTTTTCTTCCATCTTCTTGTGAGTTCATAGATAGGTGTGCTTGTGCACTTACTTTCTGCAAATCTGATATTACTTTTAGGGGAAACATTCTATTGTTTGTCATCTGAACCTTTGCAATCAACTGTCTAGTTGGAGGCCTATCCAAAATTGTGCACACATCATTTTTGAAGAACACATTGTAGCATTTCTACATGAGTTGTCCAACTCTCATGAAATTATGTTTCAGGCCGGGGACAAAGTAAACATATGAGATGTATTTCTTCTCCCCCTTCTTTGTTAGGATATTAACTATTCCTTTTCCCATGATAGAGGATTTGTTATTAGTCCCTAATATCACTTCAGATTTCACACTTTCATCCAGATCAGAAAATATTTCTATGTTTCCTGACATGTGGTTGCTACACCTGAATCTAGATACCATATATCACTTTGTTTTTCTTGTGCTACATTACAAGCTAAAAACATGCTATCATGGTTCTGATTTTCTCTTGTGAAATTTACACTTGGTTTGCTACTAATGTCATATTTCTTCTTTCTACATTCATTTTCATAATGACCATACTTCTTACAGTAATGACATTGGACATGAGATTTATCATACCTCTGACCTTGTGCTTGATTTTGGCTTGGGCCTTGACTTGGATTTTGATTGCTGCCTCTTCCATTTGAGCTTGAAGGGCTACTTCTTCCACCTCTGTGTGGGCTTCTTCCTCTTCCTCTAGCATATGATCTTCCTTTGCCTCGACCTTGACCAAATGATACTTGTGTCTTGAAGGAATGCTCCAATTAGGAGCATTATGCATTAAGCTCATCCACTGAGAACCGTGAGAGATCCTTTGTCTCTTCTATGGCCACAACAATGGCCTCAAACCTTGCTGACAAACTTCTCAAAAAATTTTCAACTATTATTCTTTCCTCAAGTGTCTCACCATGAGACCCGATTTGAGTAACCAACCCACTTACATGTGCAAAAAAAAAGTCTATATTCTCAGACTCTTTCATACAAATTGTTTCAAAATGTCTCCTCAACATTTGCAGCTTTGTTGTCTTCACTTTTTCCATGCCTTGGTAGGTTGTCTAGAGGGTGTCCCATACTTGCTTGGACTTCATTGATGTTGTAACCCTTGGGAAAATACTTTCATGAACTTCTTGGAAAATATAAAACAGGGCTTTTGAATCGTTTTTCCTGTTGTCCCTTAACAAATCTTTTTCTTGTTGAGATAAGACATTGTATGCTGCTGGATCTGTTGGCTCTTGAAAACCATTCTCCATCAAATCCCAAATGTCTTGAGAAGAAAACAGGGCCTTCATTGTAATAGTCCAATAATCATAATTTTTGCCATTAAAATGAGGTATTTGAGGATTAGTCGAGCTTGTGCTTGACGTTGCCATTTATGAGCGTAAAAAACTTTTTACGTGCTAGTAAATATGCTAAAAACAATCTTCCATCAAAACAATTCTTACTGCTAGTAAAAACACTTATTTTTACACCAACAATATTTAACCCGCTCCGATACCATGTTAGAAATATTTAGGAAATTTAATTTTCGGGGAGGTTCAGAGAGCTATGAATTTCACGAAGCTTGTTAGAAATATTTAGGAAATTTAATTTTCGCGGAGGTTCAGAGAGCTATGAATTTCACGAAGCTACTTTCGCGCACTGCAAAGCTACTTTCTACTTTCGCACATTGCGGCGCTGATTTCACACAACTACCTTCATGCACAGCACAACTTTTTTAGAGACTTAATGAATAATATTCACTCATGGCAAAAATAATAAAGTAGGTTTGGAGCAACACAATAAAAACATAGTATTAAATTCTAAAACATGAAAATACATCCACATGAGACTGGGGCTCATTCACTAAGTAAAAACTAAAATTTCACGCGCAATCGCACACAGTAAAATACTGTAATTGTTTTTTTTATGCACCCACCAAAATTTTCTCCACCATTTTCTCCCAAGAGACTTGGGCTCTCTTTCTCTCTAACCTATTACAAAATTAATTTTACATTCATATATAACTCAACATTTTACATTTAATTTATGATAGAGAAAAGTAATTAATATGATGTTATTGTTGAGTGTAATCAAAACAACGCAGGTGTTTCTAGAGTGTGGGAAATATTCTTTGAATGAATGCTTGCCCATATCCATTTACCAAGGTACATTGAATGCTTTAAATTCCTTGCTACGTTTCAGAATGGTGCACGCTTCAATCCTTCCATCTTCAAATAAAGACGCAACCTGCAAAAATACGTCTCACAAGTATGGCTGCTGTCAGGTTGTTTATTGCAGTGGTTGGGATTATTATTTCCAACACACACGATATCATCATTTATAACAGGGAGGTTATTATATTTCACATCTTCAATCTCTTGCGCTAACGCGCTGTAAAAATTGGGATCTCAGCCTTCATAAGAACATGTAATGAGACTGCAGAGATTATCATGTCGCACACTAAAGTTACCCAGCTCGGCTTGTGTGGAGGCCAAATGCTATTGCAGTTCTTTCTGAGAAACCATTGGATTCTCAGTGATTTCAACTTTGGAAAATTTATGTTCTGCATCCTACTAATTAAGGAAATAGAACAAACCCGTTGTAGCTTGACGACATGGCCATATCCGAATAATCATTGTACCAAAAAGCAATTGTCATGATCATTCGGAGGAAATAATGGGACAACAAACATTTATCTGAACATTACTTTCTCTGGAATTTGCAGGCGGTGCAAGCAATCTCTGCTTTGGAAACAAGGTTGATCCTCTGCAAAACAATGCCACATAATTTCTCACGTGTTACGAGTTTTCCCCATTTTCTTTAGATTTATTTATATTACAGCATACGCCTAATGTAACACAACTCTCTACTTTCGTGAGAGTTTGGAAGCCTATATACACAAACACTTGATTTTTCAAACCCTCAAGCAAAAATCCCCTGAAATCCACAGACCCTTCGATCAAAAACCTGAAACGCAGATCCATGAACCTCACATTCCATATTGTGTGATTGAACGAGTTGAGAATGAGTTTTGTTGTAGATTGAAGCAGAGAACGCGGAGAAAAATAGAATAGTCACACATGAACATGTTAGCATTTGTTCATAGAGTTTTGAAATGAAAATCTATGAACCTCGCATCTCCCATTGGTGAGATTAAATCCGTCCCATTCCTATTCTCACCCTTGATGGACAGGGAACGGGGGTGAAGGAACCAGTGGGCAAGTGACGGATCCCAAGTGTGTCTGGAATTCACGTGGGCATGCAATTAACGATCACATAGTGTTAACGCAAGCAATTGCCCTAAAATTTTCGCCCACCTGTCATAATTTAATAGGCTGAAGGAGGATGAAATTGAAGTTCACTGTGAACTGAAATTCACTGATGGGCCATGGTGAACAGTGTTTGCACATCACAAGCTATAGAGAAAACGCCTTTTGCGTAAGTGATAATCATGTAGCTAAAATACCAAATAAGCCCATCGATCACTGGGATTTGGTAAAGTTAAAATTTTCTGACTTGGGAAGAGAGGAATTATCAGTGGAAAAGAATTTCAGAGAACAAGGGTTGTAATCTCTTTTGTGAACAATTGCTTACTCTATGTGGGGTTTTTTATTTAGTCATTTTTAATGTCTTGATTAGATGGGAAATGTCTAGTAATTCCACTTGCAATACTTACAATGGAGCAAGTGTAGTATATTTTGTCATTTGCTCGCATGGTTTGTGTGAGAAAATGGGGGAAATTTTGATTGGAGATTAGTTGTGGGACTTAAAATCAAATCACAAGCTAATTGACTTATGTTTCTCTTGGACGGGAAAGAAACAATTAGAGTAAAAAATTCAGCATGTTCAACAAAATCTCCCACAAGGCAGAATTCTTTTGACTCAGGAAAATTGTAGTACCTTCAAAATGACACTAGAGAGGCTTTTCGAGAAGGAGAAAATCACAATTCATAGCCTTCATAGTCATGAATTAACACATTTAATTCAATGCGCACTTGCAAAGTGAAAAAGAGCAAAAATTAAGAAGTTTGAAACAAATTGCTTTCTGGTCAATGCTTGGTTTGACGAGGAATGCAAAAAGGAAAGGAGAATGTGGAAATAATCAAACAAAGATACCATAAATCTCAAAGCTTACAAACAGTTACTAAGCAAGAAAAAGGCTAATTTCATGGTTTCAAGGAGGGAAGAACTAATCTTCCTTGGGAAAAATAATCCCAAATTATTTTGGAAAGAGCTCCAACCGAAAAAAGATACAAACTGTAAATAGTATTACAACGTCTAAATGGTTTGACTATGCAAGACAAGTCTATGAGAAGGATCCCAAGATTGACCCCCCTCCCCCTTGGTCAACACTAATATTGAACTCTTCACAGTGCAAGAGGTATAGATGGGTATCAATAAGTTGGGTGTTGGAAAAGCAAAAGACTTAGCTGAAGTCCAAGCAGAATATCTAAAGTGGGGCTCAAAGATCCTTGCACCTCACATTACAAAAATTTTCAACAACATCATACAACAGGGGCTTCCCCACAGATTGGAAAACTAGTTTGGAAATACCTCTTTTCAAGAGCGGTGACGTTAATAATCCCTCCAATTATAGGACCATCATGATAAAACCTTTGTTTGCAAAGCTATTTGGAAGCATGCTATGTAGGAATTTATAGGGTAAGTTCCTCAAACAGAACACCAAAGTACACCGCTCACAAACAGATCACAGATCAATATACCAGTATTCTTGACGTGGTTAAACCCTCAAAGAGGGAAACAGTCCACGGATTGAGCCAACGCAGCCATTTCAGGCAATTTATTAATAAAAGAATGAAAATTTACATAAGCTTCTCTCATGAACGATTACCCTACAAATGACCCTCCATGCTCTTTAAATAGAGATCATGGACCAATCGGGTGTTAAGCCACGGATCAAGTGTCGGTAATACCGAGGAGAGAATGAATCGTCAAATCACTGGATATCGTGACCGTTGGATTGTAAGTTACAAAACTACATAGTAAAGAAACACACTTTACCTAACTCTACACTATACCAAGTTATACTTAACTATTTCCTATGTATTAGAATATCCTAACATCCCCCCTTAAGAATAACTTGGGATAGGATTGAAGGATGTACAAATATGATACAATAGGAGAAGGAAGGAGGCATTAGAGCCTATCCCCCCTTGGTGGCAACTTCCTGAACTCCAACCATAAATCGAAGTTTAGTAAACTTTGCCTCTGTGAGAGCCTTTGTAAAGATGTCTACAACTTGATCATCTGTTGAACAATATTGCACTTCAAGAACATGGTCATAAATGAGCTTTCTGATAAAGTGCATGTGCATTTTAATTTGTTTGTTGCACTGATGTTGGACTGGATATTTGCACAGTTGAATGGCACTTTGATTATCACACCAAAGTGTAGTCGAATGCTGCTACTAAAAGCCAAACTCTGATAGGATCTGACGAAGCAACAAGGCTTCCTTACTAGCTTCTACGACACCATGATACTCTACTTCTGCTAAAGAAATAGAAATGGCACTTTGTTTCTTGAAAGCCCATGTAATAGGTCCTTAACCAAGAGTGAACACATAACTTGCAGTAGAATTCCGATCATCAGGGTCACCAGCCCAATCGGAATCAGGGAAACCAGCCAATAGAGGAGATGCTTCGGCACTGTAATGAATCCCAAACTGAATTGTACCTTGAACATAACGAAGTATTCTTTTAGCTGCTTTCCAATGAATTTCATGTGGGTTTTGCATACACCGAGAAATAAGGCCAACAACAAAGGAAAGGTCAGGACGAGTATGGGTCAGATACAAAAGTTTTCCTACAAGTTGACGATATAAGGTAGTATCAACTTCAGGTGAAGTACAAGTGACTGAAAGTTTGGCTCCAGAGTGAAAGGGAGAAGGGGCTAGCTTACAGTGTTCCATGTGAAAATAGTGTAGAAGATCATAGGCATACTTGGACTGGGAAAGGGAAATACCTTTCGTGGATTGCAAGACTTGAAGACCAAGAAAATAATGCAAGTGTCCTAAGTCTGTCATTTCAAACTTCTTTTTAAGGCTGGACTTCACATGGTTTTTAAGGTTGGGATCACTACCAGTAAGGATAGGATCATCAACATAAAGAACAAGAATGATAAGAGACTTGCCCACTTTCTTGGTGTTAGAGCCTAGATTTGCCTCAGGTTGAAAAGGCAAGGTTCTAGGTCCACATCAAACCACGCTCAGCCTCGTAGCTAGCCCTACAAGGACAGAAGAGGGCTCTCTTTGGGTCAATCTCAGCAAAAGATAATCGATGGGGCTTGAGATGACTGTAATAAAATCTAATCTTAGGCTAGGTATGAAGTACAAGGATTTGTTTTGAGTTTTTAAGGGTTTTGTTGGAAAAAAGGGACAGGCAAATTTTGGGTCCGGGGATGAGGCCAGATTTTTGCAGAGTTCAGGTAGGGGCAAGATAGGCAGTAGTTTTGATGCTTTGGATTTGAATGAATGGGTGGATCATACCGGTGAGGGGCCAAGGAGGGCAAGAAGGTCTCAAGAGTCCTCCTCAAACAGATGAAAACATGAAGAATTAAACAAAATATCCAGGCAGAGCATCGCAGTCCATGAATTCTACCTTAATCACTCTTTTGTTTAATTTCTGAAGACAAGAGAAGGGTAAATGATACACATAAACATTAGTGAACTTACAAATACATAGAGAAACACACCATCAAAACATAGAGCCACATGGGTCCCAACAAGTGCTGTAAAACCCTGGTCTTTCCTTTGCCAAAATTGCAGAAAATGAAATGTACAACAAAGTGCCAAGAAATCCCAAGTGTCCAACCTTCTATCAAAATCCAACCCCTACAATATGAAATTCATAAAATATATACATTTTTTCATCCTTGTACTAAGGGATTGAGCTCAACCATTTTCTTCAAAATAGAATTAGTTACATTAAACTTGGGCCAAATTTCTGAAAATAAGTGTTGAAGATGAACTCGTATCTCCTAAACCATAGCACCTGTTACAAAAATTAAAGAGGTTTTTGTAGATAAGATCATGTTGGATAAAAACCTCTCTCAAATGTAGGAAATTTGTTTCCAGTAGCTCACAATCGGTTCCACAAAATCATCTCCAAAACAGAAAATCATTAAAAATTTAAATCTGTGAAAATGAGCTGTAAAGATCCGGTCAAATATCCCAATCCATGACACCTGTGAATAAAATGAAAGAGGTTTTTGTTATATGGCTCGTGATTAACAAAAATCTCCTTGGGTTTTGCAAAATTACTTTCCATATGTTGTAAAATGGCCCTGCACTAAAATGACTAAAACAATAAAAAGTATGAAAAGTATGCTTTGTTTAAATGTAGGCTCCAAATATCACTGTATATCTCCCACATAGTACACCTGTGCATAAACTGAAGGAGTTTTTTTTTATTTAGTATGTGATGAACACAAATCTCTTACAATTTTGAAAAATTCCTTACCATTATTTCAGAAACTGATTTTTTACTAAACTTGTCATTGTGTGCAGCAACTGACCTCAAAACATGCATAACCAAGAATCACTCATTCATTTCTTCTAATCCAGGAACCGGTTACGGGAGTGTGGTATACTGTTGGAAATAGTTTTCCAATATTCTTCTGATGTACACACTTGTGACATGTTTTGTGTTGAACATCATGTGAAAAACATCTAACAAAACCAGACATAGTAAGAGCTCATGTTGATCCCTGGTGACAGGCTGCGAAGACTAGAACTAACATCGGCTCCAATGGGGATGGTAGTTCCTTGGAGGTGCCAAGAACTACAGATCTCTGGAGAGCAGATAGTGCCTCTTCCATTGGGCATGGATGGTCAAACAACTGCAAACCCAAAACAACTTATGCCAATCCAAAAACATATACATACTGCAACATGTACATAAACAAATACCGCAAACTAAAATGCTGCCTTGGGCTGCTTATTTATGTAAAAATATAACCCACTTTGCTGCAAAATTGATAGATCAAGTAATGCTGTAATGGCATATCAACCAATCAAGTAACTGTGACAAGAATGCTGCTTGAAAGTGCTTCAACCATGACACAAATGTAAATGATGACAGCCATACATGCACCTAACGAGTCTGGTTGTGTAAAAGACAATTTGATCTATCATTCAAACTGAAAAAAATTTCCATGTATGTTGCAATAGGATAAAAAAAACTAGACTCTGTTTGCTGCCCAAATCCTCAATATTGAACTCCAACTGCAAACTGTCAATGCAAATATCCACAGGCAGCTCTATTGTTTCTTGTTTTGAAGGAGGGATAGTTTCCAAGAACTTTTTGGGATCTCAGAATTCATATGATTGGATCTTATAATTTAAATATTGAATCTCCTTCTCAAATTTTTCAACAACTAACTCAAAGAAACCAATTTTAGCTTTAGGAGGAAACTTCAGAGATCTCAAGCATTTAAGCACGACAATGAAAAATACTTCATCAATTTCAATATCCACTAACTGATCTCTAACTTCTTTTAAAGCTTCACAAAACACAGGGTCTGCCACATACCCTACCATTTTATTTTAGTGCATGAATGGATCAGTGAGCGTTGGAATCTCTGGATTGAGTTGGAGTACCCAAGTGAATGTTTCAGCCTTCTTATGTGCCTGACTGCTGTCCACCATCAACAATCAGATTCGAACTTGATTACAAAATTGTACTGGGGCAATTTGCAAGTTAGATATTCTGTTTATAAGACTAGGCCGGAGATTAACTGAAGTAGCTTTTATCTACCTGCGCTAATGCAAAGAAAAAGCGTTTCGAAGGCTACCTGGCTAATCTTCAGACTCTGTATGTAGTTTATAAAACGGAGAATACTAACAAACAAAGAATCTCTTCCCTAGTATGGTCGCCATTATGTTAGAGCCTATATTTTCCTCAGGCTGAAAAGGCAAGGTTCCAAGTCCACATCAAACCATGCTCAGCCTCGTAGCTAGCCCTATGAGGACAGGAGAGGGCTCTCTCCGGGTCGTTCTCGGCAAAATATAATCGATGGGGCTCGAGATGAATGTAATAAAAGCTAATATTAGGCTAGGTATGAAGTACAAGGATCTGTTTTGAGTTTTTAAGGGTTTTGTTGGAAAAAAGGGACAAACAAATTTTGGGTCCAAGGATGAGGCCATATTTTTGCAGAGTTCAGGTATGGGTAAGATAGGCAGTAGTTTTGATGCTTTGGATTTGAATGAATGGGTGGATCAAACTGGTGAGGGGCCAAGGAGGGCAAAAAGGTCTCAAGAGTCCTCCTCAAATAGATGAAAACATGAAGAATTAAACAAAATATCCAGGCAGAGCATAACAGTCCATGAATTCTACCTTAATCACTCTTTTGTTTAATTATAGAAGACAAGAGAAGGGAAAATGATACACATAAACATCAATGAACTTACAAATACATAGAGAAACACACCATCAAAACATAGAGCCACATGGATCCCAACAAGTGCTACAAAACCCTGGTCTTTCCTTTGCCAAAATTGCAGAAAATGAAATGTACAATAAAGTGCCAAGCAATCCCAAGTGTCCAAACTTCTATCAAAATCCAACCCCTATACTATGAAATTCATAAAATATATACATTTTGTCATCCTTGTACTAAGTGATTGAGTTCAACCATTTTCTTCAAAATAGAATTAGTTTTATTAAACTTGGGCTGAATTTCTGAAAATAAGTGTTGAAAATGAACTCGCACCTCCTAAACCATAGCACTTGTTACAAAAATGAAAGAGGTTTTTGTAGATAAGGTCATGTTGGATGAAAACCTCTCTAAAATTGGGGAAATTATTTCCCAGTAACTCGCAATATGTTCCACAAAATCATCTCCAAAACAGAAAATCATTAAAAATTTAAATCTGTGAACATGCGTTGTAAAGATCCAGTCACATATCCAAATCCATGACACCTGTGAATAAAATGAAAGAGGTTTTTGTTATATGGCTCGTGCTTAACAAAATAATCCTTGGGTTTTGCAAAATTACTTTACATCTGTTGTAAAATGGCCCCGCACTAAAATGACTAAAACAGTAAAAAATATGAAAATTATGCTTTGTTTAAATGTAGGCTCCAAATATCACTACATATCTCCCACAGAGTAGCACCTGTGCATAAATTGAAAGAGTTTTTTTATTATTTAGTATGTGATGAACAAAAAACTCTTTCACTTTTGAAAAATTCCTTACCATTATTTCAGAAACTGATTTTGTACTAAACTTGTCATTGTGTGTAGCAACTGACCTCAAAACATGCATAACCAAGAATCACTCATTCATTTCTTCTAATCCAGGAACCGGTTACGGGAGTGTGGTATACCGTTGGAAATATTTTTCCAAGCTTCTTCTGATGTATACACTTGTGACATGTTATGTGCTGAACATCATGTGCAAAACATCTAACAAAACCAGACATAGTAAGAGCTTGTGTTGATCCCTGGTGACAGGCTGCGAAGACTAGAAATAACACTTGGTGTAGATAGTATTGTCAAAATGACACCTAGAAATGCCAGTTTCTAAAAGAAAGCTATCCATTTTAGCATACCAAGCTCGAGGGGCTTGCTTGAGATCATAAAGGTATTTCTTAAGCCGACATACAAGGCTGGAGTCTATTTGTATAAAGCCAGTGGGTTGTTCCATATAGATTTCTTCATGCTAGTCCCCATGCAAGAAGGCATATTTAACATCCATCTGATGGAATTCCCATTTGAAAGAGGCAGCAAGGGAAAGAACAAGGTGGATAGAGTTCATTTTGGCAATAGAGGAGAAGGTTGCAGTATAGTCAATGCCTTCTACTTGTGAAAAACCCTTAGCAACAAGACGAGCTTTATGTTTATCAACTTTTCCATCTGGTCCATACTTGGTTCTGTAAACCCATTTGTATCTAACAAGTTTTCGTCCCTTTGGTAGAGGAACAAGATCCCATGTATAATTTGCCAATAATGAACGATATTCTTCATTCATAGTTGCATCCCAATCTGGATGGCCTGAAGCTTTTGCAAAGGTGTCTGGATCATAATTAGCTGAAGCTTGAGCCAATAAAGAAGAGGCTCTATCGAACTGAGAACGTGTACGTCGTTGATCTGTAGGATCACCGGTAAGAGCACCTGCTACATCCTGAGTAACACAGACCCATTTTGGAAGCTGAGGAGTTGAAGGAGGATCTTGAGAAGGTGGGGGAGGATTTTCAGCCTCGCTGTCATCATTTGAAGAAGAAATATTTTCAGAAGTAGAAGGGATAGAGAGAGGTGGCACATCCACCGAACTAGGCTCCCCGATATATTTTCTGAGAACTTTACATCTCTTCTAATGATAACATTTTTGGACTTAAGTGGAATAAGTCTGTATCCTTTAACATCTTCAGAATATTCAGCAAAAATACATTTTTCACTCTTAGGTTCTAAAGCTTTATGTTTCTCATCTAGAATATGGACCCATGCTTCACTTCCAAAAACACGAAAGTGACTTACATTTGCTTTAATTGAGCTCCATGCTTCTTCTTGAGTGATATTCTTTAAAACCTTTGTAGGAGTGTGATTTATTATGTAATTTGCACAGTTAATTGATTCTGCCCAAAAATTAAGACTAAGTTCTTTAGATTGAAGCATACAATTAGCCATTTCCTTTAAGGTGCGATTCTTCCTTTCAGCTACACCATTTTGTTATGGAGTATATGGAATAGTATGTTGCATTTGAATTCCATTCTCAATGCAAAAGTTGATGAATTTGTTGTTAACATATTCTCTGCCATTATCAGATCTTAGCTTAAGAATTTCATGTCCATATTGTTTTTCAACAAAGGCCTTAAAAGCCAAGAACATGTTAAATACTTCACTCTTGAGTTTTAAGAAGTATACCCAAGTGTGTCTGGAGAAATCATCAATGAAAGTTAAGAAATACTTGTAGCCAAAGAATGAAACAATTGGGAGTGGACCACATAAATCACTATGCACAAGCTGTAAAGGGGCTGAGGTGTACTAAGAGGCACGTTTTTCAAAACTATCCTGATGATGTTTTCCGAGTACACATCTGGAACAAACACCATCTCTGCAAGATACCATTGAAAGACCTGTCACCATATTTTCTTTACGTGGATTCTGAAGGGAGCGATAGTTTAAGTGACCAAATCACTCGTGCCAAAGTTTGCTCACTTCATCATTATGAGCAACAAATACCGAGGGAAGATTTGATGACCCAAAGTTGTTAAACTTATACAACCTTGTAGAATCATCAACAATGATAGTAGCTAAAATCTATCTAGGATCCCTTAGGTCCTTAATTACAACATCGTGAGGTGAAAATTCAACGATTTTACCTTCACCTGAATGAGTTATCTGATATACAGATAGAAGGTTGCAGGATAAGGTTGGAACACATAATACATCATTAAATTGACCATTGTCTATATGAAGCAGTTCCAGTCCCTACAACACTAAGAGATCTATCATCACCAACATATATATTTTTGGTGTTACAATCATTTAAAGAAGAAAACATGGCTTTGTTTTTGGCCATGTGATAAGAAGCTCCAGAATCAATGAGCCACTCATGAGAATTAGAATAGGAAGATACATTTAGTGCATATCTAGACCGAGATGTTTGCCAACCACATGCAGAAAGTGCTATTCCTGAAGATGAAGTTGAAGTTGAAGAGTGGTCCAAATGGATGTTATGCTTCTTCATTGTTGCTTCCAAGGCTTCCATCTTCTTAAATCATTTGGATTCTAAGTGGCCATCTCGATTACAAAAGTGGCAATGTCTATCGGTCTTCTTCCCTTTGATTTTATTTGCCTTATCATTTTGAGACTGAAATTGCTTAGGACCCTTGTTTGGTTTAGGACCATTATTTTTAGGATACGGCTTCTTAGGATTCTTTGAATTTGGTTGCTGCTAGGTGGCTAAGGCTTTCTTAGAAGAGTTTCCAAGATTAAAAAGATGAAGGTGTATGAGTTTTTCTTGTTCTCTTATTAAAGAATCAAAAGGAATCAAAGGAAGGGGACTTGTAGTCTTGTCCTTGAGAAATGAAGGCTTATCTTGTAGAATGGAAGGTGGAAACAAACACAGAGTGGGGTGGTCCCAACTTAGTAAGAATGGAATAGATAAGATTACCATCTTCTTTCTTAACCTTAACACCTTCCAAGAGAAGTCTACGGGTCTTGAACTTGGAAAAAAAATCTTCAATGTAAGAAAAATTATTGGGGTCCAGTGTAAGCAACTCATTTTCGAGTTGATGGGCTCTAAGTTCATTTTTAATTCCAAAAACTTTAGTGATATGTTTCATTGCTTCATTAAGAGTATTAAGTTCTGCGATATGGAATCTAAGGTCTGGAGAAATAGACATCCCTATCAACCCACATGCTTGATCTTGCCTATTTTCCCATTTGGCTGCCTTATCTTCATCTTTTGGTTTGGTTTCTTGGCCTAAGGCTATTATGTAAAGACCTTTACATCTAAGTAAATCCACAATGTAGGGCCACCATTAGAAGTAGTTGGTGTTGTCAAGAATAACTTGGCATGTAATTTCCATTTTAAGAGAAGCTGAAGCTATATATGCTGAAACTAAGTGTTCCAATGAAAAGTTCTCGAAAAATTAGGCCGATTAAAAAAAAACGGCTTCCGGATGAAGAAGTTATGGCTTTTTGAAGAAAATTTGTTGAAGATGATGACTAAGTTCGGGAATGTGCGGAAATGAATGATAATGTTATATTTTAAAAAAAATACGCCCCCTTTCCAAACTTAAACTAATTAGCTCAACAAAGAGAAAGACTTGAACTCAAGACCTCTATTCTCATAAAGTAACTTTGGACCAAGTGAGCTAGTTTAAAAGGTTAGTAATTTTTAAAAAAGAGGAAGGGGTTTGTTTGTTTGTTTTTTTTTTTTCTTTTAAGTCACCGAAGCTTTGGGGTGCGTGCTTACTTGCGAAAGCTCTTTTTTCTCTGCAAAACAAAAAACACAAAACCCAAAATGGACATACAAAAAAAAACAACCCTTGTGGTTTGAAGTTAGCTTTACCCGGAAACTAACAGTTTTCCTCAATGTTTATGATTTTCCAAGATCACACTAAGGCGCATCGGAAAAGAGCATACACATCAGAAAAAAATCTTCCTTTCTATTTCTGATTTGCCCAGATCGCACAGAGTCACGGGGCAAAGAGCATACACATAAATGAAAGGTGTAGATCCAGTAATAAAAAACAAAGAGATAAATAAATTGAAATAAACAGAGAGAAAATAACTAGAAATTGCAAATAAACACTGTATACCTCCAGATCTTAAAAATGACGTAGCTAGGGCTACCGGAAACCTTTTCGCGTAAAAAGAAATGGGTTCCTCACTGGAACAGATTCTCCTAACACAACAGAGCAGTCCTCTCAGCCCAAAAGCAGATAGAAACAGTAGATCTAGGAAACGACAGTAGGATGCACTTCTACCGGCTTCAGATTTGGATCACCAATGGATGTGAAACTGCAAATAAACACTGTATACCTTCAGATATTAAAAATGATGTAGATAGGGCTACCAAAAACCTTTTCACGTAAAAATAAAGGGGTTCATCACTGGAACAGATGCTCCTAACACAAAAGAGCAGTTCTCTCAGCCCAAAAGTAGATAGAAATAGTAGATCTAGGAAACGACAGTAGGATGCACTTCTACCGGCTTCAGATTTGGATCACCAACGGATGTGACCCTCAAATAGCTCTGATACCATGTAGGAATTTACAGGGTAAGTTCCTCAAACAGAACACCAAAGGACACTGCTCACAAACATATCACAGATCAATACACTAGTATTCTTGACGTGGTTAAAACCCTCAAAGAGGGAAACAGTCCACGGCCTGAGCCAACGCGACGACTTCGGGAAATTTATTAATAAAAGAATGAAAATTTACATAAGCTTCTCTCATGAACGGTTACCCTACAAATGACCCTCCATGCTCTTTAAATAGAGATCATGGACCAATCGGGTATTAAGCCATGGATCAAGTGTCGGTAATACCGAGGAGAGAATGAACCGTCAGATCACTAGATATCGTGAATGTTGGATTGTAAGTTACAAAAGTACATAGTAAAGAAACACACTTTACCTAACTCTACACTAGACCAAGTTATACTTAACTATTTCCTATGTGTCGGAATATCCTAACATGTTAGAAAATAAAATTAGCAAGTGGGCAGAAGAAAGAGATAAGTGTGCTAAATGGAAATCAAGTTTTAGACCTAAAAATTCCACAGTTGATCATTGTATAACTTTAAGGAACATCATTGAAAAAGTTTGGGAGAAAAAGGAAGAAGTATTTTGTTGCTTCGTTGATTTCAGAAAAGTGTTTGACTCAGTTCCTAGGGATAATCTTTGGCACAGAATGGAGGAACTTGGGGTTCCTAAACATTTGAGAGAAACTATGCATAAGTTGTATGAAGAGGTGAAAATCAAAATTAGAACTTCAACAAGCATTTCTGAAAGTTTTAGAAGCAATATTGAGGTCAAGCAAGGTTTCCCACTATCTCCTACCCTTTTTGGATTATATCTCGACAAGCTTGAGGAGTGGTTAAATTCACAAGGGGGTGATGATATCTATTTGGGTAATTTTGTTATAAGGCTTATTTTGTATGCAGATGACTTTATTCTAGTTGCTAAATTGGCTCTTGGTTTGCAAGATCACTTACTATCCCTTGAGCATTTTTATAGAAGTGTGGGTAATGCAGGGGTCCCCAGCATATAACAAACTTAGCCAAACTGATGCCCAGGTTACCCAGCATATACCCATAGTATGCATTTATCAATAAAGCATCCACAACTGTCCCAGGTATTTGACTCAACTTCGGAGTCAAATCTTCAGACCGTAAATGGTCACGGCCCATTCATTAGTAGTTCCTGTACATAGGAACTCAATCACCCTGCTGAACCTTTCTATCGGAAATCAAAATCCCTCAGAACCACAATCCATATATATATATAATATAATATAACTATACTCCCTTTCATATGCTTCAGTTACAACACTACATACATACATACATACATACATACATACATACATATATATATATATATATATATATATATATATATATCATGTATGTATAGATATATATAGATATATATATAATATATATATATATAATATACAAAACACTAGCGGTGCTAATCTCATGGTGTAATCCTTACATAAAGGAATTCCACGCAATACGCCTTTTTCCTCCTGTATACAGGTTCTGCACATAACTCGAGGTTAAAACCTCATCGCAAGTGGCCCTCACATCCATCATAGCAAACCACATATGTAATTACATCACCCCTCCGGCTCCAATATTCCATTATCAGAATGCATATATTGATTCTTTTATACTAAAATCTCGACCATACATAAATACAGGAATACAAAGGAAACCTGCTCTAGACCATGTACAACGGAACTAAAATCTATTACAACCACGACTATAAATATCGTCGGGTACGTTCACCACTACTCTTCGCACTATTGCTCTGACCTCCGCCTTCTCCGATTGTCGATACTTTTTACTTCCGACCGCCGACACCTCTGACTCCGCTTATCGGCATTCACACTCCTCTTTACTTCGATGCGATCATATCTTTGGACCCGATAGGGATTTAAATCCACCGTTATGAACTTCGGTTCTGGTTATATTGCCCTATCGGAGTTCGGAAATTCCATAGGCCGGTTCCCTTCCACTTGCATTGATGTGATACGATATTTTTGGTCGATTCGATCTCAGCTGTTGATCTTCCCAAATCTAACGGTTCCTAAGCATCGATCTTCGCTCCTCTGTTCAATCCTTTTACCATGAAAATTTCTGTGTTTTCTTCAATTCTTTGGTGAGTTGGTTCTTCTGAAGGTTCTGATCCTTCACTGCTTCTGCTATGCCACTCTGATGCTCCAATTGGACTCAATGATCCCTTTTGATTCTTCTGAATCGTGCACCTCTTCCTTTGCTTGTTCTTCAAAACTCTGCCTTCCACTGTTAGCTTCTCTGAGCTTAACTCTTAAGCACATCCTTGCTACGCCATTCCTCCAGAGCTTCCTTTGTCTCTTCACTTGGATTTGAAATCCATTGTGATTCCTCTGAATCACTCCTCTTTCTGCATGTTCTGCAAAACTCTGTCTGTAACCTCCTGTCATAGAGCCTACGAATTCACATATAAGCAACACTTAAAACACACATTCAATTTTTTGACACAATTAGGAATAACTCTGAATATATATTAATGTAAAAGCAAGATTACATCCGAGACACCTCGGTCTCGCACAGGCCCAATTCTCAACATTAGTGGCCTCCTCTGTTGCCCGTAGGCTTACATATATTTATATGGAAACATTGGATCGGATCATTGAAGGGTCCGATCATTCCTCTAACAAAACCCTAAAGCTTGCTACATGCATGCATATGTGGTAGATAAGTCTCCTTGAGACTTTATCCATTTCATCTTTTCCTCTGTTTTAAAACATAAAAGTCTTCTTATCAGCTTCCCATTTAATGCCTAAAATCTCTCTCTTGTTCCTAGAATCATGGAACTGTTTAAGAGTTGGATTTGACTTCTACCACTCATGTTCTCATTTATTTATTTTGAGAGCATTTACATATTCTACCACTATCTAATTAAATCACTTAAAAGCCTAAATATTACATTGACTTGAGACTTAGGAAAACTATTTCCTAAAATGCATGACCCCCTATGTCTAATATTTACAAAAAATTTCCTTACACTGAATGCTCCTACATCAAACTCCCAAAGTAAATAATATTCATGATCTCCTGATCATGTGTCTTTTGGTCTTGGTCTTCCTAGATTCCACACTTTGTTTTGTAACTATCCACACGCTTTGTTCCCTTGTTATTGCTGCACTTCTGCTGTCTTTTGCTCCACGTTCTTCTTCTTGTCAATCAGCTTCAAATTGTGATTGATCTTCCTTCATGCTACTACCATTTTCCTCCATTTGAACTGCAACATCATCAACTGCCACATTTCTTCAATTTCTATGTCCAGTATATCTTTGGGTTAGTCCATATTCTGCTCCTTACTTCTTCCGCTTTCTTTTTGTTTCAGGTTACTATTGCTGTATTCTATGCTGACTTTTTCTTTGCTTGCTCCATATTTTGCTTTTCTCACTTTACTGACTATCTCCCTATCATCCTTACCCTCTTTCATGATTGAATCATGAATGTTCAACACTTTCTCCAGCAAATTAACTTTTGTACTCCATGGATTGAATTCTTCCACAGAAGCTCCTTCTTCCATCTTTAAGTGGCTTAGCTGTGCCAAATCTTCTCCAGCATTTGCAACAAAACTTGCATTCATAAAACACTTGTTAAAATTAAAAAAATAAGGCTATTGTGCCTTATCTTCCTTTGGCAACAATTTAGTTTGCTACTTTGTTTTCTCCTTCTCCTCTGTCAGCACATCAGTATGTTGATTCAAATTCTCAATAGAATTCATGAGACTGTCAGTTAGTCTCTCTTCCACACCATCTGTTCTAATGATGTCTTCCTACTTGGGTTGACAGTAGTGAATTTCTCCTTCCTTAACCTATTGCTGGTTATCTTCACTTTGAAATTGTTTGATTCTTACTGGCTCTTTAACAACTTCAAACAATCTCTGCTCAATCTCTCTGATCACATATTCATACTCATTCATGCTTTTTAATGAACTTGCAAACAAATTATTGCATCTTCCTGTCTCCATGGATAATTGAGACACATCTTATTCTTCAGAAATTGTAACTGCAACTTTTGTTCTACTGTTAGGTTCTCTCATCAGTTTCTCTAGCAGTTTAATTTCCTCTTCACACTTAGCAAGCACTTCATCAAAATTCTCTCTTCTTATAGTTTCATCCCTTACATGCTATGTTACAGTATTAAAATACTATCTTCCTTTGACCTTGTAATCTCAAGGTCTTTCTGCTGTAGAAAATCACTACTTCCCTCATTCAAGAGGTCTTCTCCATCATACTTTGTTCTCCTAGACAACTCCTCTAGACTTTCAACATCTTCAATCTATCCTCTTCAAAACAATCCTTTGTTAGTGTTCCTTTTCCCAAGGTTAAATCCTTTACATAGGGTTCCTCCTTCTTAACATCTTTCAGGAGATGTCCTTCTTCCCTACTGTCTGTCTCAATAGTTTCCATGGCTATCTCCAATGTGCCTATCATAATAGTGAATTGATGATCCTTTACTACGTTTTCAACTAACATAGTCTCTTCCTTAAGTTTGCCTTCAATCCCTTGCTGTTTATCTTCTCCAAGAGCTATCCTTGTTTCACCATCTGCATTAACATTCTCCTGCATTTGTTCTGCATCCATAAACAAACTATCAATCTTAAAAGTAATAGACTCTATGGCCCCACTAGATGGTTCAACAATCATATCTTCTAGTTGTTCTAAATATTTCATATGATTCAGAAATTATTTGATAGTCTCTTTTTCAATCTCCTCAAGCCCTTCACTTGGTTGCTTGATATATTTCTCCAGTTGTATATGAGATCTATCTATCACATCTTTTTACAGAACAAAATTTAGATTCTATTGGTGTTCTTCCTTCTACATAACAATATCAGCAAATTGTCCTTCACCTGTTTCACCTGTTTCACCCACATACACACATAAATTTTCAGTTTTAAAATCATTAGACCCCTTGGCCTCACTTGAAGTTTCAATCTTCAAGTCTTCATCTTCACTTTCTCCCAGAAATTCTCCTTGTTCTGGTTCACAAATGGATTCGTCCATTTCTATCTCAACTTCCTTCAATTTTTCCTTCATCCACTTTACTTGCTTTTGTTGTAGCCTTCTCTACATCTCATGCCATTCCAATGGCTTCTTCCTCAAGACCCAACCTAGTCTCTGGATTTCCTCAAGCATTCTCCTTAATGTATTGAGTTGTTCTTTTAATTCAACAACCTCTTTGTCAATTTCTTCTTGACTCATCCTCTTGCCATTTGCTTTGGCATCCTCTTTCTTATATCCTATGCTATGGCTTCTCTCTAAACCTCTGCTATGACTATCAGTAGTCATCTTCTTCTCTTCTTTCTTCATGAGCTCCTCTGCAACAAGCCTTTGCAACAGATAGTCCTCCTGGCTGCAATCTTACCTCACTAAGCTCTCCTCACTCAGTCTTTTGGTAAGCACGGGTCCTCTGTTTGGAACCTCCTCTTGAGCACACTTCAGCTGTCCTCTCTGTCCAATTTCTTGTTGGATTCTTCAGGTTCACTTCCACTTCTTCTTCAAAGTATTCTCCTTACTCTGTCTTCAAGAACTCACCCGGTTCTTCTCTCATATCTTCTCTTGCTGCCACATGTGCATTAGTATAAAAACACACATTATTAATTTAAAACAGAACATAAAATTACCTCGCCTTCAAGATTTCAACATGATCTTGTTTCACCCATTCTTTTGCACTTTGAATGGATTGTCCTCTGGTTGGTTTCCAAGTCCTCTTTCTTTCAGAACTTTCACTAAGCAATCTTGCTTTCTCCTTCCTTCAAGGAATCCTTTGTTCCTGCCTACTCCAAGCCTCTGCTGGAACTGCTACAGTCTTCCAAGAACTTCAAAGTTCCCTCCTACAGATTACAAATCTGCTCTGATACCACTTATGATGCAGGGGTCCCTGACATATAACAAACTTAGCCAAACTAATGCCAGGGTTACCCAACATATACCCATAGTATGCATTTATCAATAATGCATCCACAACTGTCCTAGGTATTTGAATCAAATTCAGAGTCAAATATTTAGATCGTAAATGGTCATGGCCCATTCATCAGCAGTTCATGTACATAGGAACTCAATCACCCCACTGAACCTTTCTATCAGCAATCAAAACCCCTTCAGAACCACAATCCACACACACACACACACACACCACACACATATATAATATATATATAGAATATATATATATATGTATATATATATATATATATATATATATATATTATTATATATATAAATATATATATATATATATATATATAATATATATATATATATATCTATATATATATATATCATATATATATCTATATTATATATATATATATATAATATATATATATATAACCATAGTCCTTTCATATACTTCAGTTATATATATATATTAATAGAAAACACTATCGACACTAATCTCTCGGTGTAATCCTTACACAAAGGAATTCCATGTAATATGCCTTTTTCGTCCTGTATACAGGTTCTGCACAAAATTTGAGGTTAAAACCTCATCGCAATCGACCCTCGCATCCATCATAGCACACCACCTCATCGTAATTGCTATCAGCAATCTTCCCTGGCCTTACCACATATGTGGTTCATCACCCCTCCGACTCTGATATTCCACTATCAGAACACATATATTGATTCTTTTATACTAAAATCCTGACCATACATAAATACGGGAATACAAAGGAAACCTGCTTTGGACCATATACAACGAAACTCAAATCTATTACATCCGCGACTATAAATATCGTCGGGTCCGTTCACCACTGCTCTCTACACTATTGCTCTGACCTTCGCCTTCTCCGATTGCCGATACTTTTTACTTCTGACTACTGACACCTCTGACTTAAGTGATGATTGATGCTATGTGATTCGTTCTCCACATTTCACTAGTTTCAATCCCACTTCTTCACCCCTGTGAGCATCACCCGATGCAATGAGTGCTAAGTGAACTATTCAAAAATCATGAGAAATTAGTCAGTTACGACTACCTCTCATGGAAATGGTCATACGTGAATGACTTACCTAACGCAGTTGAATCCCAAAATGATATCTAATATAATGCACTACATAAACCCCCATACTTAAACCTCTGACTTCACTTATCAGCATTCGCACTCCTCTTTACTCCGATGCAATCATATCTTTGGACCTGATAGGGATTTAAATCCACCGTTATGAACTTCAGTTCCAGTTATATCGCCCTATCGGAGTTCGAAAATTCCATAGGCCGCTTCCCTTCCACTTGCATTGATATTTTTGGCCGATTCAATCTCAGCTGTTGATCTTCCCAGATTTGATGGTTCCTGAGCATCGATCTTCTCTCCTTTGTTCAATCCTTTTACTATGAAATTTTCTGCGTTTTCTTCAATTCTTCAGTGATTTGGTTCTTCTGAAGGTTGTGATCCTTCACTGCTTCTGCTGCACCACTTTGATGCTCCAATTGGACTTGATGATCCCTTTCGATTCTTCCAAATCATACTCCTCTTCCTCTGCTTGTTCTTCAGAACTCTACCTTCCACTATTCATCTTCTCTAAGCTTAACTCTTAAGCGCATCCTCGATACACCATTCCTTTAGAGCTTCCTCTGTCTCTTCACTTAGATTCGAAACCCATTGTGATTCCTCTAAATCACTCATAAATATGGGAATACAAAGGAAACCCACTCCGAACCATATACAACGGAGCTCAAATCTATTACAACCGCGACTATAAATATCGTCGGTTTCGTTCACCACTGCTCTCCGTACTATTGCTCTGACCTCCACCTTCTCCGATTGCCGATACTTTTTACTTCCGACCACTGACACCTCTGACTTCACTTATCGGCGTTCACACTCCTCTTTACTCTGATGAAATCATATCTTCGGACCCGATAGGGATTTAAATCCACCGTTATGAACTCCAGTTCTGGTTATATCATCCTATCAGAGTTCGACAATTCCATAGGCCGGTTCCCTTCCACTTGCATTGATGCAATGTGATATTTTTGGCTGATTCGATCTTAGCCGTTGATCTTCCTAGATCTAATAGTTCTTGAGCATCGATCTTCTCTCCTCTGTTCAATCCTTTTACTATGAAATTTTTTGTGTTTTCTTCAATTCATCAGTGATTTGGTTCTTCTGAAGGTTCTGATCCTTCACTGCTTCTGCTGCACCACTTTGATGCTCCAATTGGACTTGATGATCCCTTTCGATTCTTTCGAATCATGCTCCTCTTCCTCTGCTTGTTCTTTAGAACTCTGCCTTCCACTATTCAGCTTCTCTGAGCCTAACTCTTAAGCGTATGCTCGCTATGCCATTCCTCTAGAGCTTCCTCCGTCTCTTCACTTAGATTCAAAATAAATTGTGATTCCTCTGAATCACTCCTCTTTCTACGTGTTTTGTAGAACTCTGTCTATAACCTCCTGTCACAAAGCCGACGAATTCACATATAAGCAACACTTAAAACACACATTCAATTCTTTGACACAATCAGGAATAAATCTGAATATATATTAATGTAAAAGCAAGATTACATTCGAGACACATCGGTCTCACACAGGCCCGATTCTCAACATTAGTGGCCTTTTTTGTCGGCCATAGGCTTACATATATTTATATGGAAACATTGGATTGGATCATTGAAGGGTCCGATCAATCCTCTAACAAAATCCTAAAGCTTGTTACATGCATGCATATGTGGCAGATAAGTCTCCTTGAGACTTTATCCATTCCATCTTTTCCTCTGTTTTAAAACAGAAAAGTCTTCTTATCAGCTTCCCATTTAATGCCTAAAATCTCTCTCTTGTTCCTAGAATCATGGAACTGTTTAAGAGTTGGATTTGACTTCTACCACTCATGTTCTCATTTATTTATTTTGAGAGCATTTACATATTCTCCCATTATCTAATTAAATCACTTAAAAGCCTAAATATTACATTGACTTGAGACTTAGGAAAACTATTTCCTAAAATACATGACCCCCTATGTCTACTATTTACAACGATTTTCCTTGGGCTGAATGCTCCTGCATCAGTGGGGATGCAAGTCAATATTTGTAAAACAAAAGTAGTGGTTTTCTATAAGAAAAGAAAACATAACCACAATAAGTTCTACTTTGAAGGAAACATTTTGGAAGAAGTTGTGGATTACAAATACCTGGGAATTCACTTCAACAAAAATCTAAGCTGGGATGGTTGTAGAAAGAAAAGAACTTTGGGGGGTTGGAAAGCATTTTATGATTTTCAAAATAGGTGTAGAGAGGCGTAGTTATGGGACTAGAAAACCACTCAAACTCTTTTTGGGCTTCTAGTGATTTTGGTGATTCTCTATGGTTGTGAACTGTGGGCCAACAGTACGTCCGACGTGTAGTGGAGACAAATTGAGAAAATTTAGAAGCGTTTGATTACAAACAAATTCAAGATTAAAAGTGCAGTTCTTTATGCTATCTTGTTAAGTGAAAAAGGGGCTACTCCTATTGAAGCAATTGTTATGGTGCGAGTCATAAGGTATTTAAAAAATATTGAGCAAATGGAAGAGGGTAGTGTTGTGGCCAACAACAACCCCCCTTCTTATTTAGTTTTATTACTAATACTAAATAAGTGGGGACCCTTTATCAAAAAATTAAAAAATAAATTAGCATTTGTATTCCCTTTTTGAATAAATCTTACTATCATAAACTTAGGAAAATATTCGCAAAATCCAAAAGGACTTAAGTTTTATGATAAGTTCGAACAAAACCATTCTTTCAATAATAAAGCGTTGCATCGCAAAGAAGGTAAATGGATAACATCATATAAGAAAACTCCTAAGATTGCGAAATCGCGATGCAAGATCGCACACTGAAGAAACTCATTGCATCACAGTTTTCATACGCCTCAAGTATCACTTAAGGTGAAATACCTCAAGTCGTCGATATGCGATGACACATCTTGCAAATCGCATTTCGTAGAAACATATGGTAATAGATGATTGTCAAAAGAAATAGATTAGTGATATTGCGATTTGCGATATTGCACAGCAAATCGCAAAATCGCTTTATCGCAGATCTACAGGGATCATTGTTCAAAAACCTTTTCCATAATCCGATGCCAAGTTATGCGCATTAATGTTAATTTAATGAGTTAGTTGATGATCATTAATGAAATATGGTTTGGATTTGATCGAAAGGTCATTTCACATAGGGTGATATATTTTATATGATTTCGGCATTTAAAGCTTTCCCGTCACCTTATTTCTTATCATTACTCTTTCCTTATTTGTAAACTGCAGGAGTGGAAAGCAGAAAGGTATACATAGCGGTGTTCAGAATATTATGGGAAAGAAGGGAAAAGATCCGAGTTCTGAAGACAAAGAAATGACGCTCTTATACACAGAAACCACCCGTAATAGAGACACTGGCGTTACTACTTGGGAAGGCATGTACAATCTACTTGAGGAAGAAAATCCCAAATTAATGAAGGTTACAACAATTGCAGACTCACGCGGGTCGTCCGAGACGTCAATTACAAAACTAGCATGCTCATTCTTGCACTAGATAGCGGCAAGACCCAAGATTCTTCCATACATGGACATGGTCAAATGAGTACTGGATAGTGCTAATATAACAGACAGATAGTTTAAGACTTAGAGCCAAGGACTCATTGGGTCGTTCACTGCACAAGATTTAAGGACCATGTATTACTAGAGCCACATGTAACTTACAAAAAATAGTTCATGGAGAAGTTTGCTAAAGAAAAATGAAGATTTGGTGGAATGCACCAAGGACTGGTCAAGAAGGGACGAACCACTAAAAAAGGATAAACACGGTATGTACAATACTGGTTATCTCTCTTCCTAGTATTTCTTTGCTGCTGCTATGCTCTGTAGACTTTTTGGGAAGCCCGACATCAACAAGTTTTCATCTGAATGGCTACCCTTAGTAGATGCCGCCACTAATGCTACTATTGTGGATTGGGCTAAAATAATGTCTGATAATTTAGCCACGGCTATTTTGCACTACCGGTCCAAAAGAACTACTACTCAGAGGATTTATCCTCCTTTCTATTTAGCTACTTATGTTATGGATGCAATCTGTTATGTTTCCAAGTTTCCTTTAATGGGTTGGAAATGGACTACTCAGGATCCCTTGCCCATTCATATTTATCATAAGGAATTATGGGATTCCAAGTTTATTCCGCATTTTTACAAAATTTGTCATGGAGTCATGTTACCTCTGTACAGAATGTTGTATAATAAGGACTCTCCAAGATTTTCTCCCGAAGCGGAAGTTGATATTCTCCCTGTCGCAAGATGGTTTGGAGAAGAGATTTTTACTTATGTCAGAGTATTTGGAAACCTTGCTTCCCCTCATGTCCTACCCTTATATGTCCTTGATAAATTATTGGCACGAGAGATTGCCTAACAGACCTGCGAGGTGGGAGGTATGAGAAAAGAGCTGAAGGACAAGAAGAAGGCCATTTGGACACAATTTTCTGTGGCCTGTGGAGCCTTTTCACTGTTTGATTTAGGTCATGCATTCAAAGAATTAGACAATATGTTATGTCTACGATTGTTCAAATTTCCAGGAATACAATTCGATCCTTATGATATCATTAAGAATTTCACTACTACTGTCAAGATAAAAGTATTTTCCAGAGAAGACGATCTTTTTGATGATACATTTCAGCAGAAAAATACACTGAAAGAATTTCTGTATTCAGCCCAAATGCAATTTCCTCCAGCAGAATTTCAAGAATTCAAATTGTACAGAGAAAGGAGATTAGCTAACATCCCTTTGGATAAATTACGCTTGGAACCAATAAGGGAGCCAACCCCCAGTATCAGTCTAAGTGGAAGTTCAGGCACAGATAAGTCTAGATCTAAGTCTGGGAAAGAATCATTAGAACGCTCTAAAAGGTCCGATAGTGACCATAATAAAAGCGAAGGGTCAGTAAGAGATACTGCCCAATCTAAAGAGTTCCCAGAACAACAGGTTTTGACTACTTCACAGGTAAATCTTCCCCCTCTCATCATCCAGCCACCACCAGTAAGAAATGAGTTGGATAAAGAATGGGAGACATTCAATTACTTGATTAATACTGAGGGGTAGAGTACAAAGACACCTGAGAGTAATGTACAGACAGTGAATGCTATGGTCATTGAAACAATCAACAATGTTCCAGAAATGGAACATATTCCCATTACCCCATCTGCTGAAATCATGCTCAAAATAGAGGAAATTCCTCCTCTAGACGTATTTTATAGTCCACAACATAAGGCGGTGGTAAGAAAGCAAAGAAAGAAAAGGAAATTGGAAAGCGTGCTCTCACCTGAGGCAGAGTAGTTAGACGTCCTTTGGCGAGATCCTACCACTGACCCTATCAAAAATCTCACTAAATTATCTCAGATCGCAGGAGCCTATGCTTCTGCAACCATTGATAAAGCGTTCGAGGTACAGAAAATACTAAAGGAAAAAGAGGATCAAATACAGATTTTGCAGCAACAGCTACAGCAAGCTAGTGCCAACAACGAAGCAGAGAAAAAGCTAGAAAAATTACAACAAGATTTTCAAAAAATGTAACTGGGATACCAGAACAGTTTGGTCGAAAAAGAAAATCAGTTACAGGTGATGCAAGAGATGCATAAAGATGATCCAAAGCTTACAGAATTTGTCACAGAAGTCATTTCCTTAAATGACCAACTCTTGCAGCAGCAAGAAACATTATGCCAAAGAATATTGCAATGGAGCTCCTATTGCAAAATAAGCGACAAAATCACTAATCAAATCGTGGACTTGCGACATGATTACGATTTAATTGAAAAAAGAGTTTTGGAGTATTTTGTTTCGTAGGAATTGGAGAAGGAAAAAAGGCGGGCACACCTACAATCAATGAAGCCCACAAAGAAATGCTCTATAATAAGTGGGATGCATAGATCAGGAAAGCAGAACAAGCAACCACAATGGCAAACAATGTCATCGACTATGTCAATGAAAAATTACACAGGGAAAATCTTATATCAGAGACCACTCTGGGATTTCTACCAAATGCACAACATCTACAGACAAGATGGAGAAAAAAGGCTGAAGAAAGAGAAGAATCCATCAAGAAGTTAACCAAGTTGAATTGGGATTCTTACTGGCAGTACTTGGTTAAACCACATAGTCAATGCATGACTCTCAAATGTCTCACTAACTCTGCCGAAAAGATAGCGCCAACACTTGCCGATTTTGTTTTCACAGGGCAACTAAAGTCGTAGCTCAGCCAACCAACTCTCCTCAAGCCGATGCTAAATGCTTGCAACCACAGAGAACAGATACATAGATAGTTAATTTCCATATTCAGTTTTAGTTTTAGTTTCAGTTTCAATTTTGATTTATTTTTTGCCCTAGATGAGGACAGTCATTTAAACCTCCTCCTATATTTTTGTAATAAACTATTTTTAGATTTAGCTAGTAGTATTTCAACCCTTCTCATGCATTTAGAGAAGGGTCCTGAAATTTGTCAAAAACTTTCCCTCAGAACATGCACTTCTGCACCCTTCGAGGAGGTTTTGATGAATGAATGGGACAAGATTTATTGATATCTGCTACTGAAATTGCACTTTTGTACTCTTAGTAGATGTTGAATTAAGAAGAAATAAATCATTATTGCTAAAGCTCATGCGTAGAACTTGTTATCAATGGTACTTTTATCTCTTAACGATTTCTGCGTATGTGTTAAGGTGATATTTATGATCAGTTATTTATATGTGAATGCCTGAATGTTTGAGTTATCATTTGGCACTTCTGTATGGTGATGGCTATTCTATTTATGCTTAATATATGAGTGACTTATTATGCGATATGCTTTTCACAATTGTTTCGGCTAACTTTTTATACGAAATGATTTATCTTTATTGAATTCTTTTCTCATAGCGATTGAATGATCTTTATTACCAATTGCTGTTAGAAATTATTTTAGATCGCATAACTGAAAGATTAAATCCCAGGTTATTTTTAGAATTATATATTTCTATTCATTAGAATACAATTGCATGTTGATAAATTAGATTTAGAACAAAAGAATTTTACTTAGAAATTATTAGAAAGGAAATATCAATTCTCAACATACACACGCAAATTGGGAAACTGGTCCCATTATCCCCAGTCGGACCCACCATCCCAAATCGAAAAGGAGCTTATTTCAAGGTTCGGACCGGGTGGGTATCCTGCTTGTTGTAGACCTGATTTTTGACGCTTCAATAGGTAGATGGCCTAAGGTTGTCTTTAATGACAGATTGTGTAAAAAAAAAAAAACCTTGGATGAAGCAAAATAATAAATGGTTTAGTAAATGGGGTATTTGCTTGAACGCGCGTCCCATAAACAAAAAAGAGATAAAAGCATTTGCTATGGAAAAGTTCCACAAGCATACTTGGGATAATGAGCTAGGAAGAAAGAAAAAGTACTATATTGAAGTGTTTAATCCCACTCATAGTCATCAACCAAAAGCATACATAGAGGCCAATATCTCTTGGAGAGCCAAAATTCTTATTGCTCAATTAAGGACTAATTCTCAACAACTCCGTTGTTAAACAGGGCGCTGGAAAAGGCCAAAAGAAGTGTGGGAGTAAAGAGTATGCATTTTTTGTTCTTCCGGAAAAGTGGAAACAAAAAAACATTTCATTTTAGAATGCGAGGTCTTCAAAGACAGGAGGGAAAGTTATGCATATATGTTGGCAGCTAGCTCTTGGGATAATCTATTTACCGAGGGGTTTGTCGAGAAGCTCGGAGCATTTATTGTGAAGCTTCACAAAGAAAGAGTCGAATACATCAATTAGATGAAGAAACAATCTATCCCATAAGCTATTTTTAGCCTCTTGGATGTTAAAATGATTTCTTTCTGTAATGACAAACATTTTTTAAAAAACAAAAACCATAAGTAATTAGAATTTTACTAGATTTTCATATTCGTAGTAGAGTATGGGATTGTATTATCGAACTTACAACTACACCTTAATTTATTTTAGACTCTCCATTCATTGGATAATCAATCTCGTTTCTAAGGTTTTAGTGATTATCAAAACATTTTAGATTATATGTATTGTACATATTATGGTATTGTACATCTCATATATAATATAATATAATAGGTATGTTTAATATAATATAATACTAAATATTAATTCACTATAAAGAATTACTTACTTACATTATATAATATTAGAATATTATATTAAATATAATATTAAACATAAGTATAAAAATAAAATATTATATAATACTATCATGGTGTATATTGATTTCAGTGTATACAAAAAGTGATTATTGACATTGGGCATCGATTTTTATGTTACAATAGGGTGAATGGATGAAGATGGGTTACACTTTTGAGCCAAATATAGCTACGAAATTTCAATTTTTTTTCTTTTATCAAATTAAAGACCCCAAAATTCATATAAGCATTGTGAATTTTGATTTGGAGTAAAAATACAATTTGTGGAGAATTATGTTGTTGTCCAAATGATATTTTTTGCAAAAAAATTTAATGTAGTATAATCTATCAATTTTCCATTCAATGCAATACTTGTCCTTGCACTTTTTCACACATCTTAAGAGGTACACATGTGTTCATGTAGCATAACTTAGTCTAAAATGTATGTATATAAGAGGTACGTGTGTGTTCGCGTAGCATAACTTAGTCTAATATTTTAATTTCATTTTGCAGACACATGTTCGCAAAAGATTTTTTTCAACTAGTTAGATAAATAGAAAAACCAAAAGTACAATTGTTAAGAGGACTTGTAAATGAAGATAGTGGTATTATTTGAAATTTTTTCGTTGTGTATATTTTATGTTATTCATTTTTATTCATCCCCTTTGAAACTGAACAAAACAATTTCAAGCATTATGTTTAAAAGAAATTAAATGAACAATATCATATGAACTCAAAAGTGTCAAACTCATATGCCATTGGATAGAGGATTCTTTCACGAATCCAATATGATCAACTTTGCCACTTAAGGACAAATTCTGCCCTAAATATGCTAGGGTACAAAATGGGGTTGCAGATAAATCTGCAGAAGGGATGCTAAAATTGTGATTTTTAGTACCTCTATATCTTTATCGAGCACTTAAAACATTTGATCGAGTTCTTGATTTTGAAATTCCAATAGGTCGATCGAGCCATTTAAAAACTGACTTCCCACCAACTGTACACCAGCTTTTATGAATGGAACTTATGTTAAATGCTACGAATTAGTATCTTGATCGAGCTTCTGCTGTCAATCGAAAAAAATAAAATAGTCCAAATTTGAAGGCATGATAAATAACAACAAACATTAGTTCATAGAAAGATATGAGTGTGAAAATTACACTAAAGTTCACAACAAACATGGGAAATTGGAGATTTGGATCTCGGAAAGGGAAGAAATATCCAATCATACAGGAAATGGGAGAAAAAACTAGAGAATGGATGAGAAAAATATGATAGATATTGAGAGAACAAGAAAATCATGCAATTCAAGGAATTCATAAAAATACGTGTAATTCAAGTTGTCTCAGTTCTCATATGACTTGTTCCATATTGTAGGCATTAGGAAATATGATTGAAAGCAAGAAACATATGAATAATGAAACAATAAAACTAAGTTAAAATAAACATTGAAAGTAATACCATGTAGTTTAAAATTGAGATGTAACAACAACTAAAGAAAACCACTTAAAACCTATTGCAATTTTCTAAAACCGCTTGAATTCATGCAAATTATATACCACCTTTGAATCAAAGAAAACCATTTTAACATTTTCATATATTATTTCCATGAATTACAATTCATGGAAATTTATTTACAAGAGGTATTAACAAAAATGGTTGTCACATAGGTGCTCCAAAACCTATAAACATTAGTTTGATTGATGCTTGATATCCTTGTAGGAGTTATAAGAGAGAAAATATGTCAAGATCTACAAGGAGCAAGAGTATCCCTCCTCCAATTTGCGTGTTGAGAAGACATTCTTTGTTACACATATAACAACCTTAAATTTTTGTGACATTCATCATCATATATAAAATTTAATGGTTCCTTGAATCCTAATTGATGATCCCTTCCTTTGAAAGCCTCACAAGTTTCTTATCTCAATCCTCACATGAAGGTTAGGAGAATTTTTTAAAGAGAACAAGTTTTTTAAAGACATGCAAAGTGTAGTAGATTCTTTCTTGCACAAAAACGAGTATATTATTATAGAGTCACTATAACGCTTCCATGGAAGGCTCATGTGATTAATCAATATTAAATTCATAAATAATAAATACAAAAGAAATAAATTAGCATGCATATATTAATGATATGCTAGAAATGTTTACAATGGTAATCTTCTTAGAGTGCAGTAATCTAATGTTGATTAAATTCATCTAGTTGTTTCTCAACATTTAATCATGAAATATATTGCAAAGTATTGTTAAAAAGTAAAAAAGAGTAACCTTATTTTAAACTTTTTCAAAATTTGACGAAAATAATTGAAAACATAAAAGACATTGTATGTCCATCTTTGCATGTGCATAAAAAAAGGTTCCTTGTAGAAACATATAGTTTTTTAAATCCTCTTACCCCTCTTTTTGCCCCACTTGAATTTTGTGCTAAAATTTCCACGTACATTCTCCCAAAAAAACACTCAAATAATTTGTGCCCCTCTTCACCACAAATGATAACAATGTACATCCATTGTTGATAAGACCTTCAAGCCACTACAAGAAAAAATATCATTGGTGAGGGTCATGCCTGTGATGGACCTTTAAGGTCCATCATCAATGTCACATATGGTGACAGTCCTTAAAAAAACGTTGTTGTAAGTGTATATAGTGATGGTCCTTTAAGGTTTGTCACCAAAGCCATTTTCAATGACACTTTTGGTGAGGGTTGTTAAAGGCCCGTCACTAATTCTCTGTTTGGTGACACTTTTGGTGAGGGTCGTTAAAGGTCCATCACTAATTCTCTCTTTGGTGACACTTCTAGTGATGATCTTTTATTGACGCTCACCAATGCTATTTTTGGTTACTTTTGGTGATGGTAAAAAAATGTTCGTCATAATGTATCATTCCAATGAGTTTTTGATGACGCTATGTACATGTTACTATATATCTTATCAAAAGATAATGATTTAAGACCATTGTTGTGGAGCCATTTTCATTATGTATCCAAGTCCATAGTGGTTAGAGCCAGTCAATTTTTTAAGAGGTATTTAGTGTGTATCATTTCTCTCAAGTAATAAAAACATAGTTTTCCTATGAGTCAACACAAGATTCATCTCTATTAGGTTTATTATCTAACAAATTCCCTTAGATGAAATTCCACTAGTGTGTGTAGGAACTATATTATTTAATACATAATCAAGCTTTGTCAATTCTATTAATAATATTGACCTAACACTCCTTAACACTCATGACACACCTTAACGTGCTTTGGCACACACTAACATTCCTTGGCACCTCACATGTCTTGGAACATCTTTGTACCTAGAACATATTTCCATGATTAGGACGTCCAAGCACATGTTGGCATGCCCTGTAGTCCCTAACATGCCCTAGAACACCTTGCCATAATATTTCATTGACGCACATTAACACTTGGCACACATTGGCACTTGGCATGTATTGGAACCTATTATCAGTGTGCCTAGCATGCCCCTTATGAAAAATATAAATTCTAGACTTATTAACCCTCTTATGTTTTCATTTCCTTGCATTTTATCTTGATTATTCCTTTTATTGCCTTGAAACTCCTTGATGCATATTGGCATACTTTGGCACCCTACACATCCTAGCATGTCTTAGCACCTGACATCTCTTGGCATGCCTTGGCACTATTTGGAACATGTTAACACACCCTAGAACTACCTAACACACTTAAGCACTTCTTGACATGCCCTAATATTCCTTTGCATGCCTTACCAATTCTTATCATACCTTGTCACTCCCTCCTTGGCATGGTAGCTAGCACTCATTGACACTCCTTGACACACCCTCATATTCATTCAATTCCATGCATTTTGACCTAGTTCTCCCTTGTGTTATCCTAGTACTCCCTAACACTCCTCAGCATGCATTGGCACTCTCTAGCACACCTTAGCACTCTTCGACATGCTCTGCCACTTCATAGCATGCATCACACTCTGTGAAACACATTAGCACTTGGCACATGTTGGCACTTGGCAAGTATTAACATGTTTGGCATGTGTTGAGATGACTTGTTATGTTTTGGCATGGTTCGATATTAAAGTTATTTGAGATCAATTACTGGAAAGTAGATGAGAAATAAGGAAGGAATATTTGGCACTTAGAATGTACTAACACTTGGCAATTGTCACCTACTAGCACGTAGTGTTGGTGTGCCTAGCATACCCCTCGTGGAAAAGGTAAATTGATGACTTATTAACCCTATTATTTGTTCATTTCCTTTTAGTTTAACTTATTTCTCCATTTTGTTGCCTTGATAGTCATTAGCATGCATTGTCATACCCTTGCACATCTTGGCATGCCTTAGAACTTGGCAGATCTTAGCTTGTTTGACATGCCTTCGTACTATCTGGCACATGTTATCATGCCCTATCATTCCCTAACACACCTTGGTAGTCATTCCCTCACAAATAGCATTACATTTTTCCACAACTTGGGAACCTTACATTCCCTAGAACACATTAGCACTCCCTAGTTGTCATGCCCTCATAGATAGCCTTACTTTTTTTGTGACTTGGGAACCCAACCAATTCATTAGCAAAACAATATTGTGCCCAACCCAAAGTCTCCCTTTCTCTGAAATTGCTGTGTCCACGCCTTATCAAAACCATAGGCTTGCCTCTTGCAAGTCCTATTCTAAAATTCTCCTTAAACACTTTATCCTTGGGACACATTGAATTCACTGACACTCCTTTGCACACACTCTTATTCGTTCATTTCCTAGCATTTTGACCTAGTTCTCCCTTGTGTTCTCCTGACCCTCCCTAACACTCCTCAACATCCATTGGCACTTTTTTCCATGTGTTATCACGCCTTTTCATTCCTTGGCATGCCTTGGCACTCCTTAGCTATCATGCCCTCACAACTACCCTTACATTTTTTAGGCTTGGGAACCTAACCAAGTCCTTCCTTGACTACAACAACTTAACCAAGTTATAGTTACTACAACTAAACTATGCCTTGTTCACCTAAGAATTGATTATAACAAATATTAGGCTACTCATGTCCAATCTCAACTCATCCCGCTTAACAAGTTACCAAGTCAAGGCTCACGTCCAACCATGGCCATAAAAAAACTAAGAAACATAGTTTACATCTTGACATGCCATAACACCTGACATGTCTAACAATCCCTCAGCACTATGTGGCATGTGTTAGCATCCCCTACATTTCTTGGCATGCTTTGCACTCCATAGCACTCCCTAGCACTCCCTGACATGCCCTGGCACTCTACCATGCGTTGGCACTGCCTAACATATAACCTTGTCACTCCCTCCTTAGAACACTTGGAATTCATTGACATTCCCTATCACACACTCTTATCTGTTCATTTCCATGCATTTTGAACTAGTTCTCCCTTATGTTTCTGTGGCACTCCCTAACATTCGATGGCACGCATTGGCACACCCTTGCACCTAGCACATCTTGTCATGTTTCCTTGGCACTCTAGCATTCCTTGGTACTACCTAACATATCTTGTCATTCCCTCCTTACCACACCTAGAACTCACTAATGCTCCTTGTCACACACTCTTATTCATTCATTTCCTTGTATTTGAAACTAGTGATCCCTTTTTTTTCTTTGGCATTCAATAACACTCCCTGGCATGCATTGCCACACCCTAGCACCTGGAACATCTTGGCATGTTTCCCTAGTCTCTAGCATTCCTTAGCACTACCTACCATACCTTGTTACTCCCTCAACACATTTGTAACTCACTGACACTTCCCATCACAAACTCTTATTTTTTCATTTTCATGCATTAATTTGACCTAGTGCTCCCTTGTGTTTCCCTGGCAATCCTTAACACTTCCTAGCACATGTTGATACACCTTGGAACCTAGCACATCTTGGTTGCATGTCATCCTAGCAATCTAGCATGAATTAGCACAACACAGAATACCATGTCACTCTCTCCTTAGCACACTTGGAATTCGCTAACACTCCCTATCACACACTCTTATTCATTCATTTCCATGCATTTTGACCTAGTGCTCCCTTATGTTTCCCTGGCACTCCCTAACACTCCTTAGCACACATTGGCACACCTTAGTGCTTGGCACATCTTGGTATACTTCCTTAGCACTCTAGCATTCCTTGGCACTACATAACATACCTTGTCACTCCCTCCTTAGCACACTTGGAACTCACTAACACTTCATTTCCATGCATTTTAAATGAGTGTTCCCTTGTGTTTCCTTGGAACTTGGCCCTAACACTCCCTAGCATGCATTGACGCCACACCTAGGCACCTGGCACAACTTGGCATGCCTTAACAGTTGGCTTGTCTTAGCATGCCTAACATGCCTTGGAATTTTCTAGCATGTGTTAGTAATTCTTGGCATTCCCTGACACACCTTATAACTCCCTAATTGTTATGCACTCATAGATAACTTTACTATTTTTTTGACTTGGGAACCCAGCCAAGTCATTGGAAAAACAATGTTGTGCCCAACCCAAAGTCTCGCTTTGTTTGAAACTACTTTGACCAACCCCTTATAATTGTAATGATAGGCTTGGCTCCTATAATTACTATTATGACCTTCTCCTAACACACATTTTCCTTGAGACACCTGGAATTCATGACACTCCTTGGCACACACACTTATTGGTTCATTTCCATGTATTTTGACCTAGTTCTCCCTTGTGATGCCCTAACACTCCCTAACATTCCTCAAGATGCATTGGAAGTGTTTGAAATGTGTTAGCATGCATTTTCATTCCTTGGCATGCCCTAGCACTCCTTAGCTATAATTCCCTCACAACTACCCTTACTTTTTTTCGGTCTTGGGAACCCAACCAAGTCTTGCCTTGACTACAATAACTTGACCAAGTTACAGTTACTACAACTAGACTATGCCTTGTTCACCTAAGAACTAACTATAACTCATCTTAGGCTACTCATGTATAATTTCATCTTATCCAACTTAACAAGTTACAAGTTACCATGTCAAGGCTTATGTCCAATCGTGGCCATAAAACAACTGCGAAACATAGTTTACATATTGACATGTCATAACACCTGGAAAATATAACAATCCCTTAAAACTATGTGGCACATGTTAGCACCCCCTACATTGATTGACATGCTTTAGCACTCCGCAAGACTCCCTGACATGCCCTAGCAATCTATCATGCCTTGGAATGGCATAGCATATAAGCTTGTCACTCCCTCCTTAACACACCTGAAAGTCACTGACACTCCATATCACAAACTCTTATTCATTAATTTCCATGAATTTTTAGCTACTTCTCCCTTGTGTTTTCATGGAACTCCCTAACACTCCCTGATACTTGGCACACCTTGCATGTTTCCCTGGCACTCTATCATTGGTTGGCACTCCCTAACGCTCCCTGATACCTGGCACATCTTGCATGTCGCCCTGTCACTCTATCATTCCTTGGAACTACTTAGCATACCTTGTCACTCACTCCTTAACATACCTAGAACTCACTGACACTCCCAATCACATACTCTTATTCATTCATTTCCATGCATTTGAAACTAGCACTCCCTAACACTCCCTAGCATGCATTAGCACACCCTATCACTTGGCACATGTTGGCATATCATTTCCCTGGCCTCTAGCATGCCTTAGCACTACAAAGAATATCTTGTCACTCCCTCAACACACCTGGAACTCACTGACAAATCTTATTACAAAACCTTATTCATTCATTTCCATGCATTATTTTGACCTAGTGGTCCCTTGTGTTTCCATGGCACTCTGTAACACTTCCTAGAACACGTTGGCACACTGTTGCGACTCAGAAATGTCATATTTTCATCCACCTTTTTCTTCATTATTCCTTACATTTCATCATCCCATTAACCTTTTATCATATCATTTTCATACATACATTTGGGTTTCACCTTCTTATTTTCCATTTTATTCATTTTTGTATTATAAATGAATTTATGATTAAATATTAGAAAATATACATATTTTTATATATATCTCAAGAATATGTGAGTTTTGTGATGTGTAGGAAATATGTGAAGAATTAATATCTCCTCCACCATATTAAGGAGATAATTATGCAATCCAATTCCAAAGGAGAAAATCATGGAGGATTTGGTTGGCGTATCTTATCCAATTCCTAAGGAGAAAAGCATGGAGGATTTGGTTGGCATATCTTATCCAATTCCTAAGGAGAAAAGCATGGAGGGTTTGGTTGGCATATCTTATCCAAGATATGTGAGAGATTTATGGAGGATTCAAAGGGATCATATTTTGTAATAATGGGAAAGTAGTTAAAAATTCTTGAGAGATTTGTGGGATCATATCTTGTAATAATGGGAAATTAGTTGAGAGTGCTTGAGAGAATATTGGATATGTAATTATGATAAGGTTATGTTCCTCATGTATATAAGAGAGTGCTCTCTCTTCATTTTAAGGGGGAATGATGGAAAGGAATTCTTAGTTTTTCATTTTTATTGTTATTCTTTCATGATTTGTAATTTGGTTCTTGTAATATAATTTGACATAGTTTTATTGTTGTGAGCTCACATATGTTGTTTGTCATTCAATTCTTCACATGTTGTATTGCTTTTCCTATATGCAATTTCCTACTTTCATAGTTAATGTTTCAATGCCTTCTTAGAGTAATTTGATTTCAGTAATTTAGATTAGATTAGATTAGTTCCACTTCAGTCCTGCATACATATTGCGTGTGTCTCGTAATTCTACGGACCTCGGATTGAAAAATTAAATAGTTGGGAAAGTACTACAACAGAATTAAACGAACATATTTTCACCCAACACACACCCTAGCACATGGCACATCTTGGTCATATGCTACCCTTGCACTCTAGCATGCCTTATCACTCCCTAGCATACCATATCACTCCCTCATTAACAAACCTGGAACTCGTTGCACTCCCTTTCACACACTCTTATTCATTCATTTCCATGCATTTTGACCTAGTTCTCCCTTGTGTTCTCTAGCACTCACTAACAATCCTTATCAAACATTGGCACACCTTGGAACTTGGTACATCTTGGCATGCTTCCCTAGCATTGTATTGGCACTACTAGCATACCTTGTCACTCCCTCCTTAGCACACTTGGAACTTCCTAACACACCCTATCACACACTCTTGTTCATTCATTTCCATGCATTTGAAACTAGTTCTCCCTTGTGTTTCCCTGGAACTTGGCCCTAACACTCCCTAGCATGTGTTGGTGCCACACCCTAACACTTGGCACATCTTGGCATGCCTTAGCACTTGGCATGAATTTGCATGCCTAACATGCCTTGGAACTATTTAGCATGTGTTATTATTTCTTGGCATTTCCTAGCAGATGTTGGCACTCCCTAGTTATCATGCCCTTATAGATAGCCTTACCTTTTTGACAACTTGGGAAACCAACCAAGTCATTGAAAAAATAATGTTGTGCCTAGCCTTGACACTCCCCAACACTCGGCATGCATTCACAATGTCTGGCATGTGTTAGCATGCCTTTTCGTTCCTTAGCACTCCCTGACACTCCTTAGCTATCATGCCCTCACAACTACCCTTACATTTTTTGCAACATGAGGACCCAACCAAATTCTACCTCAACTATAACAAAAACTTGACTATAAAAATAGCTTGACCAAGTTACAATTACTACAACTAGACTATGCACTGTTCACCTAAGAACTTCCTATAACTCATCTTATGCTACTCATGTTTAATATAAACTCATATAACTTAACAAGTTACAAATACAAGGCTCACATCCAACCGTGGTTGTAAAACAACTAAGCAACAAAGTTGACATATTGGCATGCCATAACACCTGGCATTCCTAACAATCCGTTAGCACTATGTAACACGTGTTAGCATCCCCTGCATTTCTTGGCATGCTTTAACACTCCTAGCACATCATAGCACTCCCTAACACTTAGCACACCTTGTACTCACTAACAATCTCTATTACACTCTTATTCATTCATTTCCATGCATTTGAAACTAGTGCACCCTTGAGTTTCCCTGGAACTTGGCCCTAGCACTCCCTAGCATGTGTTGGTGTGACACCCTAACACTTGGAACATCTTTGCATGCCTTAGCATTTGGCATGACTTGGCATGCCTGACATGCCTTGGAATTGTCTATCACGTGTTAGCACTTCTTAGAATTTCCTGGCACATGTTGGTACTCCCTAGTTTTCATGCTCTTATAGACAGTCTTACCTTTTTTGTGACTTGGGAAACCAACCAAGTCATTGAAAAAATAATGTTGTGCCTAGCCCTGACACTCCCCAACATTCGACATGCATTCACACTGTTTGGCATGTGTTACCACGCCTTTTAATTCCTTAGCACCCACTGACACTCCTTAGGTATCATGCCCTCACAACTACCCTTACATTTTTTGCAACATGGGAACCCAACCAAATCCTGCCTCAACTATAACAACAACTTGACTATAACAATAAATTGACCAAGTTACAATTATTCCAACTAGACTATGACTTGTTCACCTAAGAACTTCCTATAACTCATCTTGGGATACCCATGTTGAATATCAATGCATACAACTTAAAAAGTTACAAAGACATGCTCACATACAACCGTGGTCGTAAAACAACTAAGTAACAAATTTTACATCTTGACATGCCATAACACCTCGCACTCCTAACAATCCCTTGGCACTATGTAGCACGTGTTAGCATCCCTTGCATTTCTTGGCATGCTTTGGAACTCCCTATCCCATCCTAGAACTACCTCACACTTAGCACACCTCATACTCGCTAACACTCTCTATCACACTTATTCATTCATTTCCTTGCATTTGAAACTAGTGCTCCCTTTTGTTACCCTAGAGCTTGGACCTAACGCTCTGTAGCATGTGTTGGTGCCGCACCCTAGAGCCTAGAACTTCTTGGCATGCCTTAGAACTCGGGATGTATTGGCATGCCTAAAATGCCTCGAAATTTTCTAGCATGTGTTAGTACTTCCTCGCATTCCATCGAACACCTTGACACTCCCTAGCTATCATGCCCTCATAGATAACCTTAGTTTTTTGCGACTTAGGATCTCAACCAAGTCATTGAAAAAACAATTTTGTGCCCAACCCAAATTCTCCTTTTGTCTGAAACTACTTTGTACATACCTTATCACAGCCATATGATTGCCTCTTGCAAGTCCTATTATGAACTTCTCCTAACACACTTCGTCCTTGGGACACCTAGAATTCGGTAACACTCCTTGGAACACACTCTTATTTGTTCATTTCCAAGAATTTTGACCCAGTTCTCCCTTGTGATGCCTTGGAATTGACTAGCATACCTTTTCACTCCCTCCTTAGCACTCTCGGAACTCGATGATACTTAATTTCCATGTATTTGAAATGAGTTCTCCCTTGTGTTTCCCTGATACTTGGACCTCACACTCCCTAGCATGCATTCATGCCACACCTTGGCACCTGACATATACTAGCATGCCTATCATGCCTTGGAACTATCTAGCATGTATTAGTACTTCCTGGAATTCCCTGGCACACCTTTGGTACTCCCTAATTGTCATTCCCTTGTAGATAGCCTTACTTTTTTTGCGACTTGGCAACCCAACCAAGTCATTGGAAAAAAAATGTTGTGCCCAACCCAAAGTCTCCATTTGTCGAATGAATTTAAAAACAATTGTGCAAAAGAAGGCATTCGACGAGTGTTGACATCACACCCCACAACTGATCCAGGTGGATATTGGTGGCCACCTGCCAAGTCCACATGGACCCCCACCATTGTCTTTCTCAGCATTTTCAGTTTCCTTAATTGTAGCACAACTTACTATTTTTAGCAGTTTTTCGGGTCCTGAACTTCCGGAGCCGTTTTGAGGCCCTAAACGACGTTTTTTTGGGATTCCAGGGGCAACACGGGTCCATGGAAATGGAACAATGTTGCCGTTCCAACAATGATAGTGCTCGAATAGATCTTTCTAATGAGCTATTGTACACGTCAAACGGAGATCATATGCTAAAGTTACGACCCCGGGAAGTGGATGTACCAACTTACCCCCAAACGGGGCCCACAGTTTGGCGTTTCATCTTGGGTTAGGTTTTGGAATGTTAAGGGTTTTTCATTGTTTCTCAACAATAAATAGGCCTTCGAGCCTCATTGTAAGTCAGTTCAGAGGCATGTAGCCCACACATCTCTTCTCAGAGATAGCTACAATCGCCCTAGCTAGTTTATTTCCATTTCTGATTGTAAGCATATTTCAGTATTTTCCATTAATGAAATGAAGTATTATTTCCGCTGCATATTTGTGTATATGGTTATCTCTGTAATTGGTTGCGTTCCTGTTTAAATCCGGATCAGTGGTATCAGAGCGGCCTGCTTTTTCTCTGTTTTTCTTTGCATGTCCCCAACAAGGTCGGGATATAAGGAGTTAGGGCTTGAACTGGTTGAACCTTTGCAAGACCAGCCTCGCAAATCCCGACGGCCTCCCATGGCGGACGACGAGAAGAAAGACGAGGGGGCAGGAGATCCCATCCAAATCTTGCTCGAAGAAGCGCTCGCGCGACAACGGAACGCGATGATGGACAGCTTTGCGCAGATCCTTCAGCGGCTACCCAGAAACGGCGCATCGGCTTCCAGCAGCTTCTCTGGAAACGCCACACCCTTTAAGGTACAAGTTAATTTTGAAATC
>APFE031021689.1:76657-87478 GCA_000404065.3 Pinus taeda
TCCATGACATTCTGGAGAAATCAAATGCCAAGTACAAGTAGCGACATGATCAACATCAGGTGCCACACAAGTTTCAGGTGGGTGACAAACTCTGGTTGCATTTGCAAAAGGAACGCCTTACTGGAGCCTATCGGAAACTGAGACCACTTCAATATGGTCCTTACACCATTACTAAGGTTGTGGGAGACAATGCATTTGAGCTCAGCATTCCCCCATTTCTTGGCCTACATGCAGTATTCAATGTGGACCGCCTTCGGCATACTTTCCACCATTACTAGACACATCCGACATTGCAGAACAGCTCCAACCCACAGAATTAAATCCAGATTGCATGGAACAAGCTGCAACTGATCGGATCATGGACACACAGATCAGGAACACTCGCCAACAGAATATCCAACTGTATCGAGTTGTCAAAGCAGGCCAACTCCTTCAGCAGGGCAAGTGGTTCACCAGGGAACAGGTTCAGCAGAAGTTTCCTCATCTCATGGAGGAGCTCAACGCAATTGGGACCATTGCTTCCTAAGGGGGGAGGAATGATCCAGGTGGATATTGGTGGCAACCTGCCAAGTCCATCTGGACCCCCATCATTGTCTCTTTCAGCATTTTCAGTTTCCTTAATTATAGCACAACTTACTATTTTTAGCAGTTTTTCGGGTCCTGAACTTCGGAGCCGTTTTGAGGCCCTAAACGACGTTTTTTGGGAATCCAAGGGCAACACGGGTCCATGGTGCGTTCCAGCAATGATAGTGCTCGAATAGATCTTTCTAATGAGCAATTGTACGCGTCAAACGGAGATCATATGCTAAAGTTACGACCCCGGGAAGTTGATGTACCAACTTACCCCCAAACGGGGCCCACAGTTTGGCGTTTCATCTCCTAGGGTTAGGTTTTGGAATGTTAAGGGTTTTTCATTGTTTCTCAACAATAAATAGGCCTTCGAGCCTCATTGTAAGTCAGTTCAAAGGCATGTAGCCCACACATCTCTTCTCAGAGATAGCTACCATCGCCCTAGCTAGTTTATTTCCATTTCTGATTGTAAGCATATTTCAGTATTTTCCATTAATGAAATGAAGTATTATTTCCGCTGCATATTTGTGTATATGGTTATCTCTGTAATTGGTTGTGTTCCTGTTTAAATCTGGATCAACAACCCACAATAGAATGGGGTGGCTGAGAGAAAGAATCGTAGCATTGTGGGAGAAGCGAGGGTGATGTTACTTGATTAAGGCCTACCTCAACATTTGTGGGTTGAGGCATGCAGCATATCCATCTATTTGAAGAACCAAAGTCCTCATCGGATTCTTGGCATGATTACACTAGAGGAGGCTTTCTCAGGGATAAATCTAGATGTGTCGCACTTCAGGGTTTTTCGAGCCTCTGTTTACTACCATGTCTCCAAAGAATCAAGGAATAATCTTGATTCGACCGCAAAATTGGGGGTATTTGTGGGTTACACAAAAACTCCCCACAACTACCGTGTGTACTTGCCATCCCTCAAAATGATAGTAGTGTAATGGGATGTAAAGTGTGATGAGGAGAAAGTGATGTGGTGCTCTCTTGACAGGGAGCTTTAGATCTCATAAGAAGAGGAATTTTAGTTCCCACATAATATTAAGTAATATAATAATAATAAAATAATACATAAACAAATTTCAAAGTAGAATAGAAAGGAAATAAAAAATGATGATGATGATGATGACGACGATGATGATGACTTATGTAATAAGAGAGGAAACATTAATAATAATGTAGGTTTATGTGAAAGGAAAAAGTTAAGACAAAGGAAGAATTATATAATGATAGGTGGATCATAGGGGTTGGGTTCCTTATCATCGATGTATTCTGTATAAGGAAGGAGAAGAAGGAGAAAATGACATCACTTTTGCTTGTGTAATTGAGGACAAGGCTAATAAGAGACAACATAGTAATGGATTAATGGCTCATGCATGACTTGTTATTGAAATATCTAGAGCAACAAGGTTTATGGCTAGGTGAAGAGTAGAACTCCAAATAATTTTTGCAATAATCAATATTGAGTAAATAGCATGTCATATCTACATAAACCTTTGCAAGAGTACTGTAGGTTTTAACCCCGTATAAAAATTACCTGCATATGAATTCTAAAACACAAAGTTTTTCCCCTTGATCCCAAAACCGGGACTACCAACTTAATTTTTCATTATGTTCCTTTCAATGTTACAATACATATATATACATTCCGAAGAATCCAATACCATGGACCGAAAACCATCACGCCCAAAACCATGTGCGAAAACCATGCAAAAAACCATAGGTAGGTCTTCCCACCTAATATAGGGTCCAAAAAGAATTTCCTCGGGGCGCTGCCCCAGATCCCATAGAGGGGGGCTAACCACCCTGTGACCCCCCCACTGCACAGTCTGCGCAATGAAGGAGGGGCTTCGCCCCCCGGTTTAACAAGGGGAGCTAGTTGTGGAAATAATATAACACAACCTAACATTCTTCCACTTGTTGTTTTCATTCCACAAGGGGCCACAGGAGAGCTTAGTCATTTATCTAGCCCTGCAACACCCGTTGTTTCTCTACACCAAGAGAACTTCTCAGAGCTCACATATTTTGTCAATGCATCTGCAGTATTCTTCAAAGTGTCCACCTTTACCAGCAACACCTTTTTGTCTTCTATCATATCCCTCACAAAGTGATATTGAACATAAATGTGCTTTGTCTTTGAATCATAAGAAGAGTTCTTTGCCAAGAAAATTTCACTTTGGTTGTCACAGTCTATCCTTATAGCTGCATATACTAACCCCATACTTGAACACAATCTCTGCAACCAAGCTGCTTCCTTACTTTCATAAGTGGCTGCCATGTATTCTGCCTCTGTAGTTGATAGTGCCACTACAAATTGTTTCTTACTCATACAACTGACTGCACCTCGAAATAGGTTAAACACATACCCACTTATAGATCTTCTCTGATCCATATCTCCAGCCCAGTCTGCATCAACAAAGCCACAGATATCCAACATTCTGTCCAATCCTGGTCTTCCTTGGTAGCACAAACCATAATCACTAGTGCCACACAAATACCTAAAAACCCGCTTCACTGTTGTCCAATGCTCCTTCCTTGGTGTTGACATAAACATGCTCAATACTCCCACTGCATGTGCAATGTTTGGTCTGGTACATACCATCACATACATCAGGCTATCAACTGCACTTGCATATGGAACACGAGACATGTCCTCTTCCTCTTCTTGTGTCTTGAGACACTGTTCAACATATAACTTCAAACGTAAAGGAATAGGAACCTTCACCGATTTACTATCCTGCATATTAAACCTCTGCAGTATTGTCTCGGCATATTTCCTCTGGTTTAACCAAAGCTTCCTCTTTTCCTGATCTCTTTTAATTTCCATGCCCAAAATATAGTTTGCAACACCAAGATCTTTCATGTCGAATTTGAAGGACAATTAGATGTTGAAATCCTGGATAATTTCTTTGTCATTTCCAACCAGCAACATATCATCCACATACAAGATCAAATAAATAACACGGTCACCAATTAATTTAAAATACACAGTGATTTTCTTTTCTTTTGGTGAAGTCAAGCCCCCGTATAAATGTATCAAATCTATGATACCACATCCTTGGTGATTGTTTCAACCCATACAGAGACTTATTTTAACTTTCATACCAGTTCTTTCTTACCCTTCACCGCAAAACCTTCAGGTTGTTTCATGTAGATCTCCTCTTCCAGATCCCCGTGAAGAAATGTTGTCTTCACATCCATCTGTTCTACCTCAAAATCAAAAGCAGCAGAAAGAGATAAAAGTAATATAAATAGAAGCTACCTTGGCAACAGGAGAAAAAATATCACCAAAATCAATTCCCAACACCTGGGAATAACCTTTTGCTACCAACCGAGCTTTGCATTTCTCCACCTTTCCTTCTACATTTGTCTTCTTCTTGAACACCCATTTGCTGCCAATGGGTTTCCTTCGAGCCAACAACTCCGCTAGATCCCAAGCCTCATTTTTGTGCAAAGATGCACTTCATCAACCATGGCCTATTTCCAGAGTTTTCCATCCTTTGAATCTATTGATTCCTTCATAGTTCTGGGATCATCATCAGTAATAGATAAAGCAAAATTTGAACAAAAAGCAGATGGACTATACCTTTCTAGCTGCCTTCTTTTTCGAACTGATCTTCTCACAACCGAAGTTTGTGGCTCTTCATCTTCTGATTCCTCTTCTGCTGTAGAGTCTAATTCTTCCTCCTCTAGCTCAAATTCTATCTTCTCAGGTTCCTTTGATGGGACTTCATGTTTAATAACTTCTTTCACCTCTCTGAACACCACATCTCGGCTATGCACAACCTTCCTTGTTACTGGGTTCCAAATCTTATAACCCTTTAAACCATCCTTATACCTAATAAATATGCACTTTTCAGATTTACTATCCAACTTTGTTCTTTTCTCCTTTGGAACGCGTACATATGCATCACATCAAAATACCCTCAGATGTGAAAGAGAGGGTTTCTTACTAGTCCATATCTCTTGTGGATTCTTATCCTGCAATGCTGATGAAGGTGATCTATTGACCAGGTAACATGCAGTCTCCACCGCCTTTGCCCAGAATTCCTCTCCTAACCAGACACCGCTGAGCATGCTTCTTACCTTTCCATCAACGTCTTGTTCATTCTTTCTGCAACTCCATTTTGCTCAGGTGTGTATGGAGTAGTCTTCTCCCGTGCTATACCACACTTCTACAGACTTCTTCAAATTCCTTCTTGCAAAAATCTCCACTGTTATCTATCCTCGGCACCTTTATCTTCTTCTCTGTCTAGTTTTCCATGAGAGCCTTAAATTCTTTAAACCTGTCAAAGACTTCAGATTTCTTCTTAAGGAAATATATCCATGTATTCCTTGAGAATTCATCTATAAATGATACATAGTACACAGACTTACCTAGTGATGGAACCTTCACAAGTCCAAACACATCACTGTGCATAAGCTCTAATATCTGTTTCGCTCTCTGACCACAAGAGGGGAAACTCACCCTATTCTGCTTCCCATATACACAATTTTCACAAAAATAAAAATCCAGAGAGCTATTAGGTATACCTTCTACCATACCTTTACCATGAAGTATTCGAAGGCCCTTCTCTCCAATATGTCCAAGCCTTTAATGCCATAGCATGTTCTTTTGTCCAGAGACCACGAGATATTCTACTCCACTTTAAGGAACCATAGAACTGTTGCACCCATCAATAATACTGCTACCTTGCATCATGTACAGAGTTCCAATCTAAACTCCCTGCATCAATAATAGTGCTCCTCAAACCATCTTGCAGGTATCTTTTTTGAACACTGTTTTTACACCTGCATCATCCATCTTTCTTACAGAAATCAGATTTCTGGCTAATGCAGGAATATGCAGAACACTCAGAAGTGTTATAATCCTTCCACCTTGCAACTTCAACTTTACTTTTCCGCAACCAACGATTCTAGCCTTCCTGTCATGCATCACGAGATGATGGCATTACAGACTCAGACTGGTATATGGAAAGAAACATGAAGGTAATGGGGGATGTTATGATGTATCAACTTGGAAGACAATCAAACAATCGCCGTAAGGATCTACTATTCCCAAAGCAGTTAGTAGAGATTTCTTTTGAGATGGGCATGACTGGAGGACTTCCAACATCGACATGGCAGTAGGTGATTATGCCAATTCATCTACTAATTGTATGTATGGGAAACTCGGTTAGAAGCCATGTTATAGTGTAATGGTCCCTTTGGGACCTTAGAAGTCGACTCAACTTTAGGTTTAGGGATATGTAATGGACCATTTCATGTTGTAAGAGGCTCATTATATGTTTTGGTTTTGGACTCAGTGGCGGATGAATTCGATGGCTTTTCATCTTGACACAACCAAGTTTGTGGGTTGATATAAGAGGTATTAACCTCATCATAATTCATCATGAGGATCTGGTAGTCACCAGGACCAAAAGGTTGGGGGGGATGGGCTGCCTAACCTGGCTGAGGTTGAGTAGCAACAAATCCTTGCCGGGGGAAGGATTTGTAAGCATTGCCAGTTGAGATGGCATAGGATTCTGAGGAAAATACTGGATGGGCAATTGACCTCTAGAAGCTACTTGAGCTTCCCACATTTGGCGCATCTAGGGTAAGAAAGGACACTCATGTGTATAATGACCATGTACACCACAACATGCATAAGGCTTGTTCATATGAATAACCTTGTTCTGCTTGGGCTGCTCGTCCTGATGCTGGTTGTTGGTGTTAGGCTAGTTCCCCTGGGGTTCACTATGTTGATTACCACGATTACCATGGTTACCCTTCCCCTTATTTGTTTTCTTCAAGCTTTGGGGATTGGTCGTACTCTGTTGTATAAACGCTTCAACCTTAGGGGGTCATGGATGCTGGCGTTGAGGATGCATGGGAGGCTACAATGCTAATGCTTGAGGAGTTTGAGCACTCGGCTGTGAATAGGGATAAGATGGTGAAGGGGAAATGTTTAGGTACACAAGTTGAGCATTGGCTAGTCCTGAAAACAGGTTGCTAGTAGGAGGAACATAAGTGTTGAAGGAATTGGTTGCCCCTATGAAAAGCCATACCTTTGTTGAGTATATCGCAAAGGATGTGAAATGGATCCAACAATACCATTGGCAGCGTGAGATACCCCTGTGAATTGGCACCTCCAGGATGGGGGAGGTCTAGAATGATGGTATAGACATAACCAAATTGTGCATAAATCAATTCGTATCTTAGAGTAGTTTAGGGAGCTTCTTCCTCTATCTCAGGGAAATGAGACATGACATCTTTGGAAATGGGTGATAGAAGACTCCTAGAAAACAAATCGAGGTAGACACGGTCTTTGAAGGGCGGGGCATGACATGTGCTCCTCCTTCCATGCAATTCCTGAACATGATTGGAAAGATGAGTGGCATAGGACTGACGGAATGTGGTCAAGAGCTCCGTACCAGTGTTGTATTAGAGAGGTAACTAAAAATATGAGAGGAACGCTTTAGCAAGCATCACGAAAATGGAATGAGAGGTGACACGATGGTCTACATACCATTTTGCAACATCTCCAGTGTGTGTGCGTTGGAACAACCGAAGATGAATGGAGTCATCAGTGATGGAATTGGATGAACACAGCATATGGAAGGAGCGAACATGATTGGTAGGGTCCTCTCCATAATTGCCCTCAAATTTCAAAATGTCAGAGGGAAGTTTATTTGGTATAGCTAGCCAACCAACATTTGGTGTATTAGGTCATTTATCGACTGGCTAAAATCCAGGAGACTTAACCCAGTGATAAAAGATAGCATGGGAGCTACCAGAATGGTTCCTGAGATGATTCCGCTACATGTGACCACTGGGGTAGAACTGGAGCCAACACCAGGTTGGGTTCCTACACTAGCAATGGGTCCAAACACAGTGATGGTATGTGGTGAAGGAGGCTCGGAATTAAATTAAATGAATCAAGTGAGCCAAAAGAGGAGTCAGTATGGGGACTCAGGGGACTATGAACTCTAACCATGCGGGGGGGAGTAATATGACTAAGTAGAAACCATGGATGAAGGCCTAAGAGTCTTTGTGACAAACACCTTGGTGGCGCAATGGTGCCAAGACACAAGTGACACATAAATGGTGAAGGGAGATCAACAATATGTTTTTGTCTATGTGTGCATAGATAAATTAATTAAGTTAAGTCTTATCTTGGCGGTGTAAACAAAGTGCCCTTCACTTAAGGTGTGATTTTGTGTGCAAGTGTGTTTATTAATTAAGCCCATATCATGTTTTAAAAAAAGAAAAAAGATTGCTAAAATAAAATGAAATTAAAAGAGAAAATGAACAACAAATCAATTAACTAAACCCCACCCAATCCGGGTTTGCAAACATTGTTCTGGTTGATTGTGAAATCAGCTGAAAAAACAAAAAAAAAGGCCAAAATATCTAAGTGTCGGCGTGACTAGAATCAAATGACACTATGATGCTAGAAAGTGGTGCAACAACAAAAAAAAATTGGGGGGGAAATCGCTACAAAAAGATAGGGAGATGGGTGTGAAACCTAGGGCAACCAATGGGACCCTAAGGAAAATCACTGTAGATTCCAAGGACTGTCTTATCTTAATATCCTTTTTTCCTATATTTCTTCCCTTTTTCTAATACCTATCACCTAAATAATGCAATAAACCCAAGTTTTTGTCAAAGGTTAGCATTTACATGTCTGCTTCTTCATATCTGTCTATATACCTTATTATTTTGTTAAATGATGCATTCGGCTATAGAATTGGCCTATTTCTATAGCTAATTTGGATTTCTATATCTGCCTCTATTGTTCATAGGGTTTAGAAGCTCCAGCTCAATGAAGAAAGATACAAATGGATAAGGAATAGTCCCCTCATGGATTCCTTCCTATTCCCTCGAACCAATTCATCAAGAAGGTCGCATGATAACATGGTCAACCCCAAAGTCAATTGCAATATTATAGCCGGGATAGAATCGAGTTTTCATGAAATCTTATTGATTTTCCTTTCCAAATAGAAAATTGACTGTTTAGCGATATGGTTTGATCGAAATAAAGATATTTAGGCTTGAAATGCTCATACTTTTATGCTGAGAAATATTATAAAAACTATGGCCACTCTGTGTTATGTGTGCATGTTGATTTATGTAATTTCTGAGAATAGTTTGTCAAGACTTGTTTGCAAGTAACAAACTTGGTTTTATGTTTTCTATACGCTTTGTTGATTGGATATTATCAACTGATTCGCGAAGGGCCCCTATGACTAGTATAGGTCTTTAACGAATTGCACTTAGATTTCTTCCATTACTCAATTATAGATGCTCTGTTTTGTGTGAAGAAATGCAGTATGATGAGTTTTCCATTGAATCATTGTATGCATAAGCAATTTCTTTTGCTTTATACCTAGCTTAACTTTTCCATTTGATTTTATTTTTATTTGGTACAGTGTGGCCATTTATTTATTTATTTATTTTTTGTAGTTCAACTGTTTTATTCCATAGCATAACTACTATTCAGAATGTCTTGTTTGGATGAAATTGAATAAGTAAAAGAGTGAGATTCTTCTCCTTAGCAATTAAATCCAAACATTATTCATTTACAGTTCGATAGAATAGATCTCTCCTGCACATAATAAATTAGATTTGGTTGGAGCATAAAAATTGAAGACAAAAAAATACAAAAGAGTCAAACACAAGTAAAGTTTGGAATCACTCTCATATCATCCATAAACTGATTCAATAGAGAATAATTCCTAAGGGAATTAGCTAACAACTTTAGGGATCAAGAAACTAATATAATTAACACTACCATCTCCATATTAATCTTAAGTTTAGATCCTAATAGGAACATAACAACATAAAATAACTTCTAGCACATATAGTGCACATGTGCTTCATCAATATTCTTGCCCTGGTCGATAATTTATGATTGACAATGTAAGGAAATTAAACTGGTCAAACAATGAGCAAATAAGGTTTAAGATGGAACTTTGGATGGAAAAAACCTATCTTTGAAGAGGTGAAACAAATAGGTACAGATCTGGAAAATACGACTAAAAGTGCTCCAGAAACTCAGACTTCTTACTCAACTAAACTCCTCCTATAAAGGTGGAAGCATACTAGAAGCCCTAAGGAGATAAATTCCACTTGGAAGAGCAAATAAGAGTATATGAAGGCCTAAGTGGGGTGAGACAGTGGTCAACCAACCCAGCACATAGCTCTTGGCAAAACCTAGAAACAGATTTGAAAAAAAATCCCAGAAACCCTTAAAATCATAGGTATTGACCTCATTCTGGGGATATAAAACTTTTTGGGCCAGAAGGTGCACTCTAGACCTTGAAATCAAACTTTTTGGGCAGAGAAGTGTGATTTCTGCTCCTTGATTCCTGGTTGGAAAGTCTTGGAAAAATTTGTAATGATTCTCCATACCCCACACTTAAGCATAATACCTCTTCAGGTAAAGTCCATTTCTGGGTTTACCCAAAGAGTCCCCATCAAAATCGATTAGCTTATATGCCCCCTTTGCTAGCTTTCGCTTGACAATGTAGGGCCCATGCCACATAGGGACGAATTTTCTAGCACCTAGTTTATCGTTGGCTTGATCATATAAAAGCACTAGGTCACCTTCCGAAAAATTTCGAGGGGTCACATTTCTATCATACTGCGCTTTCATTCGCTTCGCATGAGTCTCGATTGCCAATGCGGCATCGCGACGAGTCTCATATAATTTAGCTAAGTATAATAGACGCTTTTCCTCTTCGGATGTAGCTGGGAGTAATTCGATAGCCATCTGGAGTGATGGGATTTCGCATTCAATGGGTAACACTGCTTCTAAGCCATAAACTAGCTGAAAAGGAGTGAACCCTGTCGATGTTTTCACTGAGGTTCGGTATGCCCATAGCGCCGAAAATAACATGTTATGCCAGTTCGACCGATGAATACGAATAATTCGTCGGATCATGACAACTAGAACTTTATTGATTGACTCAACCAGACCGTTGGATTGTGGATAATAAGGAGTTGAGCTATCATGACGCAAACCAAGCTGGTCTGTAAGTTCTGTCATCATGACGTTTCTAAAATGACGTCCATGATTAGTAATGATTGCTTGTGGGACACCAAACCTAGCGATAATATGATTGAAAACGAAAATTGCCGCTGTTCTACCATCTGCCTCAAATGTAGGCATCGCCTCGGCCCATTTAGTAAATAATCAACCGCGAGGATGATATACGCATGCCCCCCGGCCGAGTGAGGGTTACAAGTGATGAAGTCGATACCCCA
>APFE031021689.1:94910-131356 GCA_000404065.3 Pinus taeda
AAATCTACATTTATATATTCATATATTGATTGGAAGGATTCTCACAATGGTCACTTCTTTCAATTAGATCCCCTTCAAGCCTTTGGGATACCTAATACTTTCTTATATAATATAGTTGGAGCTTGCTACTTGTTGGCATGTTGGGGTAAACAAACTTGGTGTGTTTTTTTTAATCTCGTAGTTGGAGTCTATGGAATAAGAAAGAAATTTGATAACTTGAAAAAAGTGGTAGCTTGACAAAAGTTGTAGAGAAAAGATTAATCCCTCCTACCTTGACAGAACTCGTTGTCAATATCAACACCTAAAAGAACTTTGTTGTCGAATACTATCAAAACTAATAGAAGGGTATGAAAGAGTGTGTTGTAAGAACCTTGACAAACACGGCCACTGAAACTTGGAACATTGTTTGTAGGAAGAGAAAATTATGTTTCTTTTTTCCAAGCATGTATGTTAGTATATTACAATTTAATGAATATGTTTTCTTATTATCATATATGGTTTCATACTTTAACAAAAAATTTGCCAAGACTTCACAATGTTTTATTATTCAGTAAAAGATTTTCCAAGATCTTACAAGATTTTATAATTCAGTGAAAGATTCTCCATCATTATAAAAGATAATATAATCTAGTGAGAGATTCGCGAAAAAAATGATATATACATATTATATTATTGATAAAATCGTCTCCCATTTTTCCTATGTATCATGGGGATTAGCCCATTTATTATACATATAAATTTAGGGTGGTTCTTAAAATTTTCCTTGCCACCCAACCTGCAAAAGGATTTCGAGCATTTGCATTATAATTCCAGACAGAAAAAAGTTAAAAAAAAAACAATGCATGAAAGTTATAGGATAACCCTCTTTCACCTAGTAACGGGTAGGGTTTCACAAACCCCATGGACGAGAAACTCCACATTCGCCTCTACAACACATCATATGCACCATGTTCACAGACTTCAGAACAAGCAACCCACAAGCGGAGCAGGGAAGCCGAGCAGAGTGCCAAGGCAAGAGGTAACAAATGAACCACATAACCCTGCAGGAGAGACTAAAAAGCCACCTAAAATGTCTCCAGTCATGTGATGGAAAACTGTTGACTACCACCGTCGATGCGACGGAGAATCCTGAGGAAACCTGACTCATCTGCAATGTCAATTAAACCGACATCACAGAGGGATTAACTACCAAAGGGCTGGTGGGGGTAAGATTGATGTGTGAGCTAAGTTGTCTCATTTTGGAAAGAGAGAGAACTTATTATGATTGTAGTGCACTGACAGAGTTTATAAATGCCAAACTTAATAGTACAATCTGTAAATCTAGATCCGTATTATATAAAAAATGATCATGTAACAATTGGTATCTAGATAAAGTTAAGATTTATATGTTAATCATGATCGTATAATGTTATGTTTAACCTTTAAAAAAAAAACTATTGTTCTTTTTAACCTTTTATAAATGGATATATGAAATCTAGTAATTGTCAGGAGTTGGAAGTGCTCGGAGGGGGACACTGGACGTGATTTCCAGGTCCATGGCTAGGTGGTGAGACCTTCCAGAAAGAACGTTAACGACGTAGTGCTAAAATATTTCAGAAAGAACGTTAACGACATAGTGCTAAAATAATTCTAAACATATAAGTAACCAAAATCTATGCTTATTATTGACATCTAGAAAGGGATATTTAATTAGGAATAGATGTTCAGTCTATCATAATTTCTACTATATATAAGATAAATATTACTATTATGAGCAACCTCTTTGTATATTCTATTGCACCTATCATAGAAAGGTTCTATTACATATTTCTTTCCTAGTATTATATTATGGGTAAATACGGAATTACATCTAAGTCTGATGAAGACACTGCAGTATTATCGACATATGCAAGGATAATATAGACTCCATTAAATTAACATATAAATGAATCGAAAAAAATGTACTTATTTGTTTACAATAGTGCATAACCATAAAACAATATTGTCTACAATTATAACAGAGAGAGTTAAACCCAACCATAAAGTATAAATTCATTCCAATTTTATAAGACCAGAAACTCATTTCATTATACATCTGCGATTATGGGTATAGGTTCAACTTCCATATTCATTATCACACTATTTGTTATCGATGAAAAGTAATGGAAGCATAACGCATGCACTGTAAGCACCATCAATGAAATATAAACACCAATGAAGTTTTTTCCAAACCATAAATATATACATACATGCAAAACTAAGAAAAGAGGTAAGGATCATTTCCAACCTCTGCCCATTCCAAGGAAAGGGCCGAAGCTCACCAAATTGTAATAACAATATCAAGGAACCTTCTGAAATGATATATGTAAATGTGTTGACCTTCAGGAACGACATATTTAAATGTGATGAACCTTCAGAAATGATATATTTAAGTGTGATGAATCTTCAGAAATGATATACTTAAATGCAAAGAACAAAGAATCTTTAGGTTTGGGAGAGGATGTCATACACTCATTATTGTCAATTTAGGATTTATACAATAAGGGAACACACAACTGAATTGCGGGTCCAAAACACAGTATAACCAGTCTAGCCGCTAAGGTGGACGCTTCTTATAATGCGGTGAGGGTTTGGCAATGCCGAGAGCCAGCAAACCCTCCCATCATCTAAACTATGAAACCCTAAACTAATTTGGTCAATTCGATAGCTAAGTATGAATACCCGCATGCATGTCATCAGGTTTCTTCATGACAAACCTAGAAGCATAGCAGAGGGAACGCGGTTAGACCACCATGTATAACTCTATCCTAAGATTGTCCTATTCCAACAGTAAGGGAAAAGGCCTACGAAACCCATCAGAGGATTAGAACCTGGATACATAACCTTTCAACTATATAAATACAAACCCTTAATTCTAGCTCAACTTAAGAGAATTGTGTGGTTGAGCAATGTTTGAATACCTGAGAAATCAAATGGAAGCGTTAACCCAGATTCGAAAACGAAATCAATACCTCATAGTTCATCCACAGTAATAGGGAAAACCTGAAATTCTCTCGTAGAAGGCCCTCCTCTTGCTAACACCTTGACCGAGGGAAGAATTGAGTCGAGCTCCGTAGATCATACCTGCATAACTTCCCCTCATTAGTCACCATTAATGGTAAAGAAATGAAAAAGAGAATAAATAGTAGGGTTTAACTAATAGCTTACGATATCACTAGAAGCCCGCCCAAAGATGCCAGAGTATGAAGCTCTGAGCCAATGGATTTCTCCTATTGGCTAAAAGGAGTCATGGGTAAGGCCTTAACATCCATTACCATCAACAAGTTGCAGAGCTTCGAAACCATTAATGCCATGGTTAGAATGAAAACAAAACTAAGCCAACAAGCATTGAAATGATAGGCTTAACAAGGGAGAGGTCTAGAGTTGTTGGATTGAGCTACCATGGATCCAGCAGTGAAGGGACCTTGCATTCAATTTTGAACTCTCTAGTGGCAGGCCGAACCTTGGCATTAATCCAAACCATGTTTTAGGCGGGAGAACTATCACTATCCTTGAGGTGAGGCTAGGTGGAGGCGAGCCAACATAACACATAAACCATTGCATCATCTAATTCTGAGAAATTAATAATCCAATCGCATCTATAATCCAATCATAGTTAGGTTTACATTATATGCATAATAATATAATATTTAATGATAAGGTGTATTTAAATGTCGACTGTTATGCATATTGCTGGGTTGTGTTATATTCTTTCCACGACTAGCCCACGTAGTTAACCGGGGGTTAGAAGGGGGGGCAGAGCCCCCCGTTCGTTGCATAACAGGAGGTCATAGGGGTTTGAGGGGTACCCGTAACCCCACGTTATGGGGTCCGGGGCAGCGCCCCTGAAAATTTTGGTTTTGGAACCTATGTTATGTTGGGCAGACCCACCTATGGTTTTGTGCATGATTTTTGCACATGGTTTTGGACGTGATGGTTTTCGGTCCATGGTTTTGGATGCGATGGTTTTCGGTCCATGGTATTGGATGCTTCAACGTGTATACATATGTATTGTAACATTGAAAGGAATATAATGAAAAATCAAGCTAGCAGTCCAAGTTTTGGGATCCAGGGGAAAATCTCTGTGTATATGTGTTTTATGTGTTATTCTCTCGCGTTGTTTATTTTCTGTGTTTTAGAATTCGTATACATGTAATTTTTGTATGGGGTTAAAACCTACACATATATGATCAAAGAAATTTTTCATTTTATATAGTAAGATGTGTTACAAATGGTATCAAAGCCCAGTTTCGCATACTGAGGCTTTTGGGTTAAATATTACATAGAAAATTAAGTGCTAGCATGCTTATAATTATGCAATAAACAACTAAGCTGGTAAATGTGAACATAGAGACATAAGTCAATACCAAGACACAGACATGTAGAGGAGCCCCAAGATATCAAATTCGCCAGAGGTGCCTTATGTAGAGGCTAATATGGATATATAGATATAGTTGGGAGAGGAGTCTCGGCAACCTAATGCTATTCTGCCAGAAACAATACATAAACTACATACAGAAATGACAAATTCAAGGTCAAATAATGAATGCATGAGGCAAGAGTAAGAAAATATTCTCAAGAGTTTGTCCGACGAACAAAATCAACGAGGGCCAAACCCCAGCATGGAGGACAAAAAAAGAACACCAACAACCCATCATGGTGAGGAAAATGTAGAATTAGCAGAGAGACATAAGGAGGATGAAGAAGTGCACTCGGATAATGTTTCAAACCAAAGAAAAACCAAGAAACATAAGATGGAATTACAAGGTGAGTTTAAAAAAATAAAACCATGACTATTCGAAGGAGAATCTGAGGAGGCAACCAAAGCATGGCCAATTGACATGGGGAAATATTTCTATATTTATCAATAGACTGACAAACACAAAGCATGATTAGCAGTTTATCAGCTACGAGAAAAGGCCACTCTCTGGTGGGAAGATATCAAAACAGTGAGAAAGATTGATGAAGAACAAGTGCCGTGGCAAGAATTCCAGAAAAATTTTAAGTTTAAATACTTGAATGAACATTATTATGATGAAAACGCAAAGGAGTTCCATGAGCTAAGGTTGGGAACCTTGACTATGGATGAATATGTGAATTGATTCACCTCATTGCTATGATATGTCCCATACATGGAGGAGGAAAAATAAAAAATTCAACGGTTTATTAGCAATCTGCCTAATTTTATGAAGGAAAAGTTGGAATTTGACTATCCTAGATCGATCAACGATGCAGTGTGAAAAGCTCGTATCTGTTACCAACAAATGAAACAGAAAAGTGAATCACTCAAAGGAACTTTAAACAGAAGAATGAGGAATCTACCCCCAAATGGACAACATAAAGTAGGAAATGGTTGGAATAATCAAGAGAGAACCTTTGGAAAATTTATTAGGAATCTGCGCAAGTTTCCAGCATACCCTGAAACCAAACAAACAAATGGAATTAATAATCCTGCAATTGACCAGCCACCAAAGCCACCTCTGCAATGCTAGGGCTCTGGGGAATCTCACTACTATAAGAATTCCCTGCATAAGGCTTGAACAGAACAATATTTCCAATATGCAAGGAGCCTCCATAGTTGGAGATATAGCAAGGAGTATGCTTGGAATTAATGCCACTTTGGATGTCCATCAAGCATAATACCAGCCCACCATGATCGAGTGCGAAGGTATGATTGCTAATCAACCTGTTTCTATTTTATTTGATCCAAATGCTAGCCTAAGTTATATTAGTCCCAAGGTGGTAGAAAAATGTCAGCTACCAAGCAACAAATTTAAGAAATCTTGGTTGGTTAAATTAGCCATCGGAGCTATGTGGAAGGTTTCTTCTAAAATAGAAAAATGCCCAATCACCGTTTCAGGGTGGCTCATTCATGTTGATCTAAATAAATTGCCCTTAGGTTCCTACGATGTATTAATAGGAATGGATTGGTTAGAAGGATGTTGGTCCTTAGTAGATTTTAAAGAGAAATTTGTGAACTATCTAATAGAGTTGGGACAAAGGAAAGAAATTCAAGGAATCAAGAAAAGCATGAAGTTACGCCCCATCACTACTAACCAACTTGGGAAATGTAGTAGAAAGGGCTAATATATTTAAGGCTCCACAATAGGAGATATAGCAAGGAGTATGCCTAGAATTAATGCCACTTTGGACGTCCATCAAGCATAATACCAACCCACCATGATCGAGTGTGAAGGTATGATTGCTAATTAACCTGTTTCTGTTTTATTTGATCCAAGTGCTAGCATAAGTTATATTAGTCCCAATGTGGTAGAAAAATGTCAGCTACCAAGCAACAAATTTAAGAAATCTTGGTTGGTTCAATTAGCCACCGGAGCTAAGAGGAAGGTTTCTTCTAAAATAGAAAATTGTCCAATCACCGTTTTAGATTAGCTCATTCATGTTGATCTAAATAAATTTCCCTTAGGTTCCTACGATGTATTAATATGAATGGATTGGTTAGAAGGACGTTGGTCCTTAGTAGATTGTAAAGAGAAAACTATGAACTATCTAATAGAGTCGGGGCAAAGGAAAGAAATTCAAGGAATCAAGAAAAGCATGAAGTTACGCCCCATCACTACTAACCAACTTGGGAAATGCAGTAGAAAGGGCTGCCAGATTTACATTGTCCAGGTAGGGTACTCTATTGACAGAAACAATATGGCCTAGTTAGAAAACATTCATGTAATTCAAGATATTGTGGATGTATTTCTTGAAACTATTCGTGTGTTGCCCCCTAGACGTGATATCGATTTTACGATCGAACTCATACTTGGAGCAACCCCTGTTTCAAAAGATCCTTACTGCATGAGCGTCCCTAAGTTAGCAGAACTCAAAATGTAGCTTCGGGAACTTTTAGATAAAGGGTACATTCACCCTAGTGTATCACCATGGGGAGCCCCCGTGATGTTTTTTCAAAATAAGGATGGGACTTTAAGATTATGAATTGACTATCGTCAACTAAACAAACTTACTGTCAAAAATAGATATCCTCTACCTCGTATTGATGACTTATTTGACTAAGTGCAGGGGGTCAACATATTTTCTAAGATCGATATAAGATCTGGATACCACCAGATCCGAATAAAGGATAGAGACATTTGCAAAACTGCCTTATGAACTCACTACGGTCATTATGAGTTCGTAGTAATGCCTTTCAGCCCTACCAACTCCCTAGCCACATTCATGAGCCTGATGCATAGCATATTGAACAACCTTTACTAGATAAATTTGTGTTGATTTTTATTGACCATATATTAATTTATTCAAAATTCATGAAGAGCACGAAAAGCACTTAAGAATAGTTTTGCAACTTTTGTGAGACAATCAATTGTATGCTAAGTATAGCAAGTGCAATTTTTACAAAGACAAGATTCGATATTTGGGCCATGTTATATCAGTTAAGGGTATAGCAGTAGATCCAGAGAATATCAAAGCTATAATGGAATGGACAACCCTGAAAAATGTTGCAGATATTAGATCTTTTTTGGGCCTGGCACGTTATTACCACCGATTCATTAATTTTTTTTTTCAAAAATAACCTTTCATATGAACTCGCTACTAAAAAAGGGGCATGCCTTTCGTTGGACAGGAGATTGCTAGCAAAGTTTTGAACAACTAAAGCAGTTGCTTACTACTGCACTAGTGTTAAAGTTAAAGCAGATCCAGAAAAATCATTTGTAGTATGCATCGATGCAAGTAAGGAATGGGTTGGTGGAGTATTAACTCAAGAAGGAAAGGTCATAGTGTACGAATCATGTAAACTGAAACACTATGAGTAGCGATACTCTGCTTATGATCTAGAGTTAACAACAATTGGACACACACTTAAAATGTGGCGGCACTACCTTCTAGGAAAGAAATTTTTGTTGTTAACCGATCATAGTAGTTTAACAATTTTTTTTAATCAATGAAGTTTAAATGCTTGGTAGACCAGGTGGACCACATTTCTGAGCAAATTTTACTTCGACATGAAGCACCTTAAAGGTAAAGAAAATCAAGTGGCCGATGCATTAAGTAGGAAAATGCATTGCGTCTATGAAATACAACTCAATCAAATACAATCTAACCTTCCCGAAATTATCAAGGAAGCATCCCTCAAAGACCCTGAATACGCTTTTCTTTCGCAGCAAGTAGCAGAGGATCAAAAAAGGGAAAACAGTATGACTATGATATAACTTCTGACGAATTATTAAAATTTAAAAAGAGAGTTTATATTCCCAAACAGAATTCTGTCAAGCAATTATTATTGGATGAATTTCACAACATGCCTTATGTCGCTTACCCAGGATACCAGAAAATTTTGAGGGCTATCCGGAAAACTTATTTTTGGCCATGTTTAAGAAAAGATGGTGTAGAATACTTATCAAAGTGTCTGGAGTGTTAGTTGGTGAAGGCAAAGCATCCGCATCCTGCTAGTCTATTTCAACTGTTACCCATTCTCGAATGGAAATGGGAGACGATCACTCTAGATTTTATTACAGGACTACCCCGCACCATGAAGCAACATGACTCAATTATGGTGGTAGTGGACAAGTTAAGCAAAAAAACCCATTTTGTACCTGTGAAATCCACCTACCAGACTATAGAAATTGCAAACATATTCATGAGGGAAATCTTCCGATTACATGGAATACCTCGGGTAGTAATTTCTGGCAGGGATGTAAAATTTACATCCGCATTTTGGAAAACCCTGTTCGCTTGGTTGGGTACCCAGATTCAATTTAGTACTGCCTACCATCTGCAAATAGACGACCAAATGTAATGAGTGAACCAAATCTTGGAAGATATGTTAAGGATGTTTGTGATGCAGTAACCACACAAGTGGGAGGACCACCTCCATCTAGTAGAGTTTGTGTATAAAATGACCATCACAAGTCTTTGGGCATGAGCCCTTTTGAGGTATTGTATGGAAGGAAGTGTCAGGTACCCACAAACTGGAATAACTCGGTTAATAAGTTAGCAATGGGGCCTGATATGTTAGATGAAATGGAGGCCATAGTAAAAAACGTTCACTAGAACTTAAAGGCCGCTCAGGATAGGGAAAAGGTTTATGCTGATAAAAAGAGGACTCATAAAGAATTCCAGTTAGGTGATCATGTATACTTAAAAGTTAAACCCCAGAAAAGCACCTTACAGTGGAGGGGCTGAACCTCGGTATTGCAGACCATTCCAAATATTGGAACGAATTGGATGAGTGGCATACAAATTAGCACTTCTAGGCCACATATGGGTTCAAAATGTATTCCATTTATCCTTGCTAAAAAAATATGTATACAACCCTCAACATATAATTAACTGGGAAAATATACAGGTAATAAAATAGATGAATGTGACATTAAAATTGATGTTTGGTGCAATTCTAACAACCAATTATAAATTTGTGCAGGTCGAGCCCGAGGGAGAGTTCCTGGAAGAGCCTCTTCATATTCTAGATCAGAGAGAAACCACCTTGCGGAAGCGAACCATACCCTAGGTTAAAGTGCAATGGAAGCACTTTGGCCGAGAGGAGGCCACTTGGCCAGAAGAGGAGATCATGCTCCAGGCCTATCCGACATTATTTTCTTAGAAGAACACCAAGGACGATGTTCCTCATGGGGGGGAGCTGTAACACCCTTTGTTGCCCCATAATTACTTTTGATTTTACCACGTTTTACGCAGAACTTAGAAACTTTTAATTTTACTTAACATGGTTGTTAAGAAGTTAAGGCTAGAAAATCGAGAACATCATGATATTTTTTTTAAATAAATTGAACAGTGTTAATTAAGGAAACTGAATAGAAACAGTTATAATAACTCCTTGACCAGTTAGAAACAGTTGCCATCCCTCTTCCCAGAAAGGGAGGGGAACGAAAGAAGGAGGGGAAACTTGAATTTTTCCTTGAGCTGGGCAGGAACAACCAGTGGGAAAACAAAATTATGGCAAACAATCTAATTGGTGTGCGACTTGAGGCTGGACAATAGTCCTGAAGCCGAAGACACCATGTTGCACTAAGTCTAGTAACTGTTAGGAGCAGGAAGTGCTCGAAGGGGGACAATGGACGTGATTTCCAGTCCATGGTTGGGTGGTGAGACCTTCTAGAAAGAAAATTAACGACACCGTGCTAAAGTAATTCTAAACAGATAAGTAACCAAAATCTATGCTTATTATTGACAGCTAGAAAGGTATATTTAATTGGGAATAGATGTTCAGTCTATCAGTGTTTTCTACTGTCTCTAAGATAGATATTACTGTTATGATAACCTCTCTGTATATTCTGTTATACCTATCATAGAAAGGTTCTATTACATACTTCTTTCTTAGTATTATACTATGGGTAAATACAGAAATTACAATTTCTAAGATACTACAGTATTATGGATAGATCCAAGGATAATAAAGACTCCCTTAATCAACATACATATGAACTGGAAAACTGTACTTATTTGTTTACAACAGTGCAGAACCATAAAACAATACTGTCTACAATTATAGTAGAGAGAGTCAAACCCAACCATAAAGTATAAATTCATTCTAGTTTTATAAAAAAAGAAACTCGGTTCATTATAAATTTGTGATTATGGTTATAGGTTCGACTTCCCTATTCATTATCAGACTATCTGTTGTTGATGAAAAGTAATGAAATCATAATGCATGGACTGTAAGCACCATCAAAGAAATATAAACACCAATGAAGTTTTTTCCAAACCATGAATATATGCATACATGCAAAAATGATAAGAGCAGTAAGGATCGTTTCCAACCTTTTCCCATTCCGAGGAAGGGGTCGAATCTCACCAAATCATAATAACAATATCAAGGAACCTTCTGAAATGATATATTTAAATGCGATGAACCTTTAGAAATGATATATTTAAATGCGATGAACCTTCAAAAATGATATATTTAAGTCTGATGAATCTTCAGAAATGATATACTTAAATGAAAATAACAGAGCATCTTTAGGTTCGGCAGAGGATGCCATATATTCATTACTGTCAAATTAAGGAGTTATACAATAAGGGGACACACAACTAAACTGCGGGTCCAAAACATAGTATAACTAGTCTAGCTACTAAGGTGGGCACTTCTGATAATGTGGTGAGGGTTTGGCCATGTCGAGAACCAGCAAACCCTCCCACCATCTAAACTATGAAACCTTGAACTAATTTAGTCAATTCGACAACTAAGAATGAATACCTGCATGCATGTCATCGGGGTTCTTCATAGACCAACTTGGAGGCATATCAGAGGGCACACGGTTAGACCACCATCTACAGCCTCGTCCTAAGATTGCCCTACTCGAACAGTAAGGGTAGAGGGTTACCCATGAAACCCATCAGAGGATTACAACCTGGATACATAACCTTTCAACTATATGAATACAAACCCTTAATTCTAGCTCACCTGAAGATAATTTTCTAGTTGAGGAATGTTTGAATACTTGAGAAATCAAATGGAAGCGTTAACCAGATTCGAAAACGAAATCAATACCTCATAGTTCATCTGCGGTAACACGCCAAACCTGAAATTCTCTCGCAGAAGGCCCTCCTCTTGTTGATACCTTGATCAAGGGAAGAATCAAGTCCAGCTCTGCAGAGCACACCTGCACAACTTCCCTTCTTCAATCACTATTCATGGTAAAGAAATGAAAAAGAGAATAAACAATAGGGTTTAATTGATAGCTTACCATATCACTAGAAGCTCGCCCAAAGATGGTAGAGTATGAAGCTCTGAGTTGATGGATTGCTCCTATTGGACGAAAGGAGTCATGGGTAAGGCCTTAACACCCATTACCGTCAAGAAGTTGCAGAACTTCGAAACTGTTAATGCTGTGGACATAATGAAAACAAAACCAAGCCGAAAGGCATTGAAACGATAGGGTTAACAAGGAAGAGGTCTAGAGCCGTCGGATCCACCTACCATGGATGCAGCGGTGAAAGGACCTTGCATTCAATGTCGAACTCTCTTATAGTAGGTCGGACCTTGGCATTAGTGAGAACCATGTGACAGGCGGGAGAACCATCACAATCCTCGAGGTGAGGCCAAGTCGAGGCGAGCCAACACAACACGTAAACCATCACATGATCTAAATCTGAGAAATTAATAATCCAATCACATCGATAATCCAATCATAGTTAGGTTTACATCATATGCATAATAATATATGATTTAACAATAAGGTATATTTAAATGTCAACGATTATGTGTATATGATCAAAGGAATTTTTCATCTTATATAGTAAGATGTGTTACATTAGTTTTGAAAATTTCAAATTAAATTTGTTGAGTTTTTTTTTTTTTTTTTTTTTTTTTTACACAAAAATTTCCTAGGGATTTGAGATTATTCTGATTCTAATAAGTTCCCCCATGATAAGTTACTCATTATTATTATGTATAACATTCATTTATAATTTCTTTTTTTCTCAAGTTAAAGTTGATCCATAACCTTTTTATACATGGTTAACTAGGTAAATGTGTGCATTAGTAAGGCATTCTTCATGTTGCAATAATTTTTTTGCTTATATTTATTAAGCACATTAATATTTTTAATGTGGTTGTAGTAATTATATTATAGTTATTAATTCAAATGATAATAATTTTAGCAGTTGTCTATAATCTCCAAAAAGTCACATTATAGACAACTCCGTAGTTTTATAGATTAATTTGAGTTATGGAATATTTTGAATATGTTTTTGAAATTATTGTTTCCATAAATATTGAAAAATAAATAAAATAGTGTAACCAAACTATAATTAATAAATTTAATAAATTTATTTTGATACATTATCCCTAAAATAAAGAAACAAAAATAGAAATGAAAAAAAAATCACAAAATTAAATATATAATAAAATGTTTTTACCTTTTATAAAATTATAATGTTTTATGAATTTTCAAATATTAAAAAATTAAATTTCTTAAATAGTGTTTGAGAGTTTAAAATAATTTTCTTATTTTATTTATTTTATTTTCTAATATATCAAGTATAATAAAATTATATTTTTTATAATATTTAGAAAATAAATTAAAATATTTAGTATATATTTATGGCGTTTTCATTTGAAATGAATTACCCTAGTAGAGGCCGTGTCCTATTGTTGACCGTGGATGTGTGGTGTTAGAGGATTGAACAAAATTTGATTGTTGATCGTTGGAAGCTGAATCGTTGATCGTTGGAAGCCGAACGATTAAAATCAGTTTCCCTGTCATTCTCCTGTTGTATTCCTTCTGCCCTTGCGCGCTGCTTAGTTTATTCCTCGTTAAGTTCATCATTCCGACCTTTTACGCGCCATCTCATTTGCCCAATTTCAGGTTCACGCTCACTAATTTTCGGTTCAAAGGTTTTATCAGAGCTTTCCACCGCTGTTTGCAGGGCATTTCAAGTTATCGGGGCAGAATTCGACCTATTCGTTATCCACCAAGTTGGCATTAACTAACCCTTTAGCCACATTTTTCGGATCTACAAAAACCCTGTGTAAATTTCTGTATTTCAGGCTCTGAATTGATCACGGTAGAACAGATTCCTTCATTTTATATATTTAATCTGGCTTTACGGGGATTACTTCTGGGTTTATCGTTATTTTGTCTTAAATGCTAGTATGGATGGATTTGAATCATTGGCCCTTATTTCCTTTCTTTGGGTTCAGATCATTCAAGCCTTTAGTTCGCTTGACCAGGAGGCCTCAAATTCATTACTCAGATAAATACGCTGATGATACTTATGAATACAGGTTTGTAACTCAGAGCTTGCACTATTTTTTTTTGTTAAATAAAATATTTGTTTTGCTTTTTGGCTGGATGGTGGACTTTCAGATCCACTCAACGAACCGCACACTACATCTATCATTTGACAACCTCCTATTGATTTAACCCTATACATACATACAATTGCATTTGCCCTTCATTACCACTGTAATTTGGAGCCTGGTTCTTTATTATTCAAAGAAAACGCTCTACCTATAAACTCCTTCAATGCACTTTCATTCACTTGGCAGAACATATTCTCCCATCCATGGGGTTTGATGGCCCTGTTGCGAAGGCCTGGAGCTCGATCTTGGGACACAACATTCATAGACTCTTTCCAATCCACAACATACGCAGACACCCTCCTCCGAAACTTAGCCTTGAATTCACTCCAAGCCTGGTACTTGTAGTGATTGATCACTGTCCTCTGGGCCTTCACATACACTGTTCTGTATGCCTTCTTCAACTGAAAGCGGTGTATTACATTGAGCAACTTAGGAGAGGCAACTTCCAAAAGAAGTATGGATTTGTAGCGCTTCAGCGTCCTTTCCCTGCAAGTGTACCCTTGAGTAACCCCTCTCTGCGGGTGCTCCCGAAGGCCGAGGGTCCAAAATTTCTGCATCTCAAAGAAATTTGCCCTGTCAATGCAGCCCCCGGTTTACTAAGATTTATTACTAATCCCCTCAGAGCTGCTTTTGATGCAGTATTCTTTAATGGGTACGCAATATTGTCATTGGCCTTGAGTAGCTTTAGCCACGAAGGAGAAAATACAAACTCGTCAACCTCAGTGTACATCATCCATTGACACTTATGTTTGGCCATGAGAGCACAGTGTGAGAATCCAGATTCCTGTGTCTTGGCCCATGGCCATGGATGCCTGCTTACCTTGTAATTTTTTGACAGTAACCCTTAAACAGTTTCTGCCAGATCGTCTTCACTGTTGTTATTGTACAGAAAGAAGTGTTCCACACCCAGATGAGAATGGTATATAACCCATTCTCTTATGTATTTTGCAACGTTGAACACCATGGTGCAGGCACAGAGTAGTTTCATTTTCTGTGCATTATCTTGAGTACTACTTTTGCTTGAAATATGAGATGGTGGGATTTCATAATAAGCGACGGAAGGAATTGATTTCCCATGGATTCGAAGAGTGATTTCGGAGGCAATGAGCTGATAACGAACCGATTCATTGGGATGCTCGCATCTAAAGACTTCTTGTACAGATAAAGTTGTGGTGACATTCACAGGCATCAGATAAAATTGATGTTTATGCTCTTCTGTTCTTTGGTCTACTAGAGAGACTCGCAGTGCGAAATCATCGTGTTTATGATGTTTGCCGGATGGTTAATTTGTGAATCTCTGAGAAATTTTAATGTATAGTATTAAAATTTATAATGTAGAGTCACAGGGGAAGGGAGCTCCCATGGCATAACTTGCAGGAGGAACTTGGCCGCAGGAGAGGATTCAGGTCGATGTCGGGCTTAATCCTCAAGATCTCCTTGGCTTCTACCCACTCCTCCTCTGCTCGGCCATTCTTTACGGGCAAAGGCCGAGGCCGTGGTTTATTGTGCACGGCAGAGTCGTCCTGGGCTTTCTTATTTTCTTTTTTCCTCGGCTACATCTCGGCTTTCTTGATTTTATTTAATCAAGACGCGTCTCGTCCATTGAAACTGATTTCTTGCACCGGCCGTTATTATTTCCTCTGTTTTCTTCATCATTAATTTCTCAGCCTCGATGACGCCTCTGCTCTTCAAAACCTGACCAGGCGTTTTACTTGTGTTTGTATTTAGATTTACCCTTTTCTTTTTCACTCACCTTTATATTTTAGTTTATAATGGCGTACGTTATATTGTTCCGATTCAGGAAGACAAATGTCTGCTAGGAGGAGTCCGAAAGCCAAACAAGTCAAGGACAGAATTATAGCAGAGTTGGGAGGAGTTGGAAAGCCAAACAAGTAAAGAACAGAATTATAGCAGAGTTGGATTTCGCTAAGTGTAGTTGAAGTTTTGTAAGAAAAAAACAAGACAAAAAAAGTGAAAGCAAGGAAGAATCTGTGAAGAAAACAGAGGTGCACAGTGCACACCACTGAATGAAATGAAACTTGTACAAGCGCTGTCGTCCTCGTCTCTGATACCTTATCTTGTTACGATGACGGAATACAGATGCGTGCTAGAGGGAGCTGAAAAGCCAAACAAGTGAAGGACAGAGTTATAGCAGAGGGTTGGATTTTGCAACGTATAGCTGCAGTTTTGGAAGAAAAACAAGACACAAGAAGCTGACAGCAACGAAGAATCTTTGAAGAAACAGAGGCGCACAGTGCTGAATGAAATGAAAGTTGTACAGCTGTTGTCATCGTCGTCTCTGATACGTAAATTTACGTGGACAGCGAGGAGCCACTGGTTCGCCTTTCAGTTTTTGGACAGACGATCAAGCTGACAGTATTCTGCCAGCAACCAATAAAGGAGTTGAATTGAAATAGTTCAAGTTTAATCTTCTTATGCACTTGTAAAAACTAGGTAGTACTAAATGTCTGATGCATGTTGGTGTGTTATATCAATTAGTGGGAAGCCATTTGGTGGTTCGAATCTAGTAATAAAAAATATGTAATGGGGAATTTTCCGAGAATCTTCAACTGATAATTAAACCAGAGTAAAACGTTGTATCATTTTAGTATACAGGGACAAAATCTAAATCATAATAAAAAAAATTTCAAGTCCTTTTAATTTCTTTTTGGCTTGGTGTTAGATAGATTTGTGGTATTAAAATGTTTTTGGCTGGGTGCTAGATAGATTTGTGGTATTAAAATGATAAAAAGATGGAAATTGTGTTAGATAGATTTGTGGTATTAAAATGTTTTTGGCTTGGTGCTAGATAGATTTGTGGTATTAAAATGATAAAAAGATGGAAATTGTAGAATCAGCAATGCCTTAACCTGTCCACTGGAAAATCACCCCGTAAGTATGGTGGTAAAGATAGACCTATGTATTGTAAAATCGTGAAACCAAATTATACTTAGCACAGGAATTAGCTTAACTGTACAATATGCCTATCACACGCTAACAATAAATAGCACAAAAGTTGATGACAAGAAAAGGGTAGATGCCCTGTCTTTACAAAGAAAATGACCTTCTTCCAATGCATTTTGGTGTTCGCATCTTTGTTAAACTGGATAGAATTGGAGGTAGAGACTCTATGAAAGTGACCCACATCGGCTTGTTGTATCTTGGTCACCAAGTGGTGCCAGGGATAGCTTTGAAAATATTATTGTTAATCTTTTTACATTAAAAAAAACATTTGCTTTTTCTTTAGATAACGGAACTTGTTCCAAAGGACTGAACAATAGCCATCTTGTTATTTTACCGTCTAAGCAATAAAGAATTTGTTGATCCAGTAGAGTTATATGAGTATTGTAATCTTGGTTTCCTTCTTACAAGAGAAGCCAAGGTCATGCACCCATTCTTTGAATAATGCTACATATGATCTTGGGATACTTGTTTCTACTTTTGTTGAATCTTTTTTTCCATGCCTTGAACTTCAATTTTAACATCCTCAAAGAAGTGAAGCTCATTGGCTACGATTGCATGGAGTATGTCTTTTTAAGGTTGGATAGTGTGAGCCGGGAGGGGGGTTACAAGACGGTTGAGGACTAGCAAGCAAGGGGTGAACTTTTTGGGAGCTTACACAACTACTAGAAGTACCAAGGATAGAAAAATCTATTCAATGATTTTTATAAGGTTTCAACAAACCTCTCTGATACCATTATAGATTCTTCTTCTAATGGAAACTAACACTGTTTAAATTTAAAGGCTAATAAAAACTGCAAGATGAATCTCACTATACTCTATAAACATAGTTGGAATACATACATTGGAACACATAGATCAATGTCAAAAGCCCCTGTTACTGCTATTCCAATACTGCTGAATAAAAATCTCTAGAAAATTTGCTAGAAAGGGTTTTGTGTAAGAACTGAAACTAAGCCCTATTACAGATCCATACTCTCACTCTCTCTTATAAGTGACACCTAGGGTTCATAAAATAGATATATTGCTTAGATATCTGGATCTGCACTCTCTCTAACTGATAAAAAATGAATTTAGAAAGACTGCAAAAGATAAAACAGAACTGCCTCATCCAACTGTAACACTTTATCTTTAACTTGAAATCTAACGATAAACTTATCCTATTCTATTTATGGCTGGTGCATACATGCATGCATGTGCCCTTACTGCTGGAATACTAAAATTTGTGATGTGCCCTTACTGTCTATTTATTGTTGCATTCTCACCTACAGATCATTATGTGGTTTGGAATTTAACGCTGCATGGATTTGTGTAATGTTGTTGTAATAGAAGGGGTGCCTAGATCTGCCATGTGTGCTCCAACCTAGTATAAAATGATCTAGGGTACACTATCTAACGAGTCACCAATCACTTGTATTTCTTAAATGCCACGGTGGGATGTTAGTTTTAAGAGTATTGTTAGGGCAATAAGCTCGGTGTAGTTATTTGATCCTCACCTAAATCTATTTTAAATATGATACAGTGAGAGTTATTGAGAATTTGAGATAGAGAACACCTCTGGCTCCCTTTTTTTGGGTACCTTGACTAGATCCATCAAAGTAATCCCCATGTTCCAGATTTGTCCATAGGAGCACGGATCAACTTTTTCTGTGTAGGGGTTGGTGAAAAATATTTGAAGTTTGAGAAGATTGACTGACCTTAGAAAGAACATTGAAAAAGAGTGATATCTGTCTTCAAAGATTTCAACATTTCTATCTTTCCAGATTCCCCATGATACTAGTAGAGGAAGGCCTTTGAGGTCTTTGAGATCTGAGTTTTGCTACCACTTTTTAAAACACTCTTGAGCATAACCTCCTTGTCCACAATCCTTTAACCTTGTCAAACCATCAATTTCAGTCCAGGCTTCCCTTTATTAAGGACAAAATATCAGTAAGTGGCCTATGTTCTTTTCAGAAACAGAAGAAAGGAAGACCATGCCCCTTTCTGAAGAGCTTCCTATGCTACCTATGCCCAATTTTTACTACACTCTCAAGTATATTGTATTTGATGCTTCAAAGAATAAAGAAGGATTAACTTGGTCCATTCACCCTCCAACACACATATTTGGCTTCTGTCCTTGGAACTTGATGAATGTTTTAGACACACTGTGTACTTACGGCGTTTCCTTTGCAACATCTGCTGCAAATGCTAGTATATGAATTATTTCATAAATATATTGTAAACCTTTTTTATATATTATAATTGAATTTCATTTCTTAAAAATTAAAAAAGAGTGGTCTAAGTAATAACTTGAGTGGTGGTTGTTTAATAACATCTTGAAGAGTTGTCTAGAGCCATGGTAACTTAACATATTGAAAATCCCAATGAGTATTCAATCCTACTTCTAGCCGAAGAAAACCAAAATATAATTTTTTTACAATGATATAGCAATTTTGTAATATATAATTACTGACTTACTGTCCTACTGACTTACTGTCTTTCACGGAGACCATTGAATATTACTTTATTCTTATTCCTTGAACCTAGCTTTTGTTGTCTTTCACGGTGAGCATGGAATATTACTTTATTTTTATTCCAGGCTTCAACTGTGCCCTTATTTAAAACTGCCGGTTAATTACTCGTTTATGAAGACTTTTTCCGGAAAGAAACGGTGGTCTACTCCTGTAAAGGGATCTTTACATAATGGCATTGAGGCCGGTAGATGATTACACAGATCTGCCCTGGTCTCTGATACAGGCATGATGGCCGGCGAGAATGGCAAGCAGCTTCATTTTCTGCTCTTCCCATGGCTGGCGCTAGGCCACATAAATCCATTCGTAGAGCTCTCCAAGGCTCTCGCCATGAATGGCCACACCGTTTCCTTCCTTTCTACGCCCCTTAACATTTCCAGAGTCAAGAGCTCGTTAACGACCCAGGACTGGCCAGGCCGGATCGATCTATTGGAAATGCCCTTACCACCGACAGAGGGCCTGACTCCGGGCGCGGAATGCACCGCCGATGTCCCGAAAGAAATGGCAGCTCCGCTAAAGAATGCCATGGACAGCATGGAGAAGCCGTTCCGAAGCCTTCTCGGGCAGATCTCGCCGGACTATGTCGTCCACGACTTCTCGCAGTATTGGACGCAGAGCGTCGCTGCTGAGATGGGCGTTGCATCAGTCTTTTTCATAGTCTACTCCCCGGCCACCTGCGCTCATGCCTTCCACCCTGCTAAATTGCAAAACCCGCAAATAACTGTTGAGGAGCTGGCTGCTCCGCCCTGTGGTTTTCCGTCTTCTGCTATCTCATTCAGGCTGTACGAAGCGCGGCGTGCCTTGCCTGCGTACAGAGGAGTACCTGGTCAACTCTCTCCACCATCTCGGCTGGCTAGATGCCTTGAAGGATGCGTGGCAGTGGCTGTGAAATCCTCATTTGAAGACGACGAGAAGTATATTCGTTATTTCCAGGACGTCATAAGGGTCCCTGTGCTTGCTGTCGGCCCACTTATGCCAGTCGCTCAGCCCGTTGCCAGCGGCAGCAAGGGCTCGTATCTGCTGGAATGGCTGGACCAGCAGAGGGAGGCGTCCGTCGTGTTTGTGTCGTTCGGCAGCGAGACGTTTCTGTCAAGAGAACAAGTCCGCGAGCTGGCGCTGGGGTTGGAAGCGAGCGGTCTGCTGTTTCTGTGGTCCCTGCGTTCTCCAGAGGCCGACCCGTTGGGGCTCCTTCCAGAGGGATTCCAGATTCGAACTGGAGACATGGGGATTATCACTGGGGAATGGGTGCCCCAGGTAAGGATCGTCTCGCACCCGGCAGTAGGCGGGTATCTGAGCCACGCCGGCTGGAGTTCCGCCATGGAGGCGCTGAGCTTTGGAGTGCCCCTCATACTTCTGCCCATTAAGTTTGATCAGTTTTTGAACGCGCGGCAAATAGCGGCGGAAATGAAGGCGGGGATTGAGATCGAAAGGGCAGACGATGGCTCTTTTCTGAAGGAAAATGTTTCCCAAACGCTGAGAATGGTTATGGCGGGGGAGGAAGGGAAACATTTGCGATCGAAGGCGGCAGAGGTCCGTGATATTCTAGTGGCCAATAATGGGCGCCAGCAGACCTACATCGATCACTTTGTTGAACGGATCGAACAGTTACGAGGAAAGTAAAATGTTGAAGCGGCCAAAAGATTTGGCACTGAGATGTCTTTGGATTGTTTGACATGTATTGATGGATTGAGACGTGGGTAAGTGAATTTTTCTTTTAAATCAAAGTCAAATTGATAGTATTGGTCTATAATTTCGCGGATGTCCGAAATCATATCTGCATAGAATTAATATTCTCCTGTAAAAAATTAATCATGTTAATTAATGTTGAAGTAATTTGGACAAAGATCCAGATCAAACCTTGTGTCCTTTAAACTGGACAACTCAACCTGGCAAATCAGGGACGTGCCTGGAAAGGTTGATTGTATTTGGAAGACCCTCTTTTTTTCGAAATGCTAGAGCGTTGGGTATTCTTCACTTTACACGAAGATCCTATAACTTGTAATAGGAAGATTTCTCTCTTACTTGAGATCGCCGAGTACATGCTTGATGTTATTGTAGCTATATCTTTCTAAAAGAGAAATATAAATCTTTAGTATAATTTTGTTTTCGTTGTGCACCAGATGATTTTGAAGGCGAATAACATAGGTTGCCGCTGTGAACTTAGTATTGTAATAGAGTTTTTATTTTAGAGAGGCATATTCTAAAGCTTAATATGATTTTTATGGGTAAGTATGTCAAAGTTTTAAAAAACTAATAAAAATATTTTTTGGTTAATGTTGGTTTGTAATTATGTTACTGCTTCAAAAAAATAATAATTTTTTAATTTTTTTTTATTAATGTAGGTGTATAAGTATATTAAGTTTAAAAAAATAATAAAGTATATTTTTTTAATGTCTATTCATATATAACTTGATTTTTTTTTATTATATATATAACTTTTTAATCTTATTAATGGATTACAATAACTTATTAAAATAAAAATACTATTATAAAATAAAAATACGTATTATTATATATAATTTAAATGCATAATAAATTATCTCATGGGTTTAATAACTCTTTTATCATATACATAAATTTGAATGATCATGAATTTATCTTTAACAAAAAGAATTCCCACATTAAAGTTCTAAATTAGGTAGAATTTTAAACATCTTTACTCTTTACTAAAGCCACTCTCATTTCTTAAATCAAAGGAAAAGCGTTAATTCAACACAAAGAATAGAAAATCGTGCTCCAAATTTTTTTAATATTTCTTTTAATTAAATATTTGTAAAATGAATCTTGAAAAGGAAAAACTATATATATATATATATAATAATATATATATATATATATATATATATATATATAATTTGATGTAAATTTATTATAATTTTGTTATGTGCAACTTAAAAAAAATCATTAAATATAATATTGATAACAAAAGATTAATATTAATATTATTAAATTTAATATAACATTCAATTTTTTATATTATAGTATATATTAATATATCATGATATATAATTAGCAGTAGATATATATGGAGGCAAGAACAAATACATGGAGAGATAGAGGGAATGAGAGATGGAGATAAAATGGAGGAGAGGGGAGAGAAAGAGAGAGAAAGAGAGGAGTGAGAGCGGGAGACACAAAGATGGAGGGGGGAGAGGGAGGCATATAGTGACAATGTAGGAGGGCAGAGAGAGAGAAAGATAGAGAGAGATGGGGGAAGAGAGGGAGTGAAGAACAAATACATAGAGAGAGAAAAGTTGAAAGAGAGAGAGAGAGAGGGGGGGAGTAACATGGGAGAGATGGAGAGTGTGTGTGTGTGTGTGTTTTGGGGTGAAATAGAAAGACAAAGAAGGAGAGATAGAAGGAAGGGGGAGAGAAGGAGAGAAGGAGTGATATAGTGACTGAGTTGGAGGGTGAAGAGAAAGGGGGTGAGGGGAGAGGCGGGGTGGGGATGGGGGATTGGGATAGAGGGAGGTGGAGAGAGGAAGGAAGAGAGAGAGGACACAAGAGAGAGAGAGAATGAGAGAGGGAGGAGGAGAGGGAGGGAGGTAAGAAGAAAGACATAGATAGAGAAATGAGGAGAGGGGGAGAGGGAGTGATAAGGGAGATAGAGAGGAGGGAAGGAGGGAAGAAAGATAGAAGTGGGAGAGAGGGAGAGAAGAGGAAGAGGTCGGGAGAGGGAGATGAAGAGGGAGGGAGAGATAAATAAATATGGGGAAAGAGTGTGTATGTTTTTGGGGTGATATAGAGAGAAAAAGGAGAGGGAGAGGGAGATAGAGATATATATGGGAGGGAAGAGAGGGAAGAAGATGAGATAAAGAGAGTGAGAGAGGGAGGGAGAGGTAGATAGATAGAGAGAGAGTTTGTGTTTGTGTTTAGGGGCATCATAGAGAGAAAGAAAGAAGGAGAGATGGAGGGAGATATAGATACATATGGAGGGGTTAGAGAGGGAAGAAGATTTCTTACACTAGATGCATGGATTTCAGTGTAGATGATGATTTCTACTCCTATTTTGTTGCTTACACTTGATGCATTGATTTTAGTGCATATTATGATTTCTAATCATATTTGAATGCTTGCACTAGATGCATTGATTTCAGTGTAGATGTTGATTTTTAATCCTATTTGATTGCTTGCTTTAGATGCATTGATTTCAACGTAGATGTTAATTTCTAATCTTATTTGATTACTTGCACTAGATGCATTGATTTTAGCGTAGATAATGATTTCTAATTAATTTTATTACTTGAACTAGATGAATAGATTTTAGTGTATATGTTGATTTCTAGTCTTATATGATTGTTTGCATTAGATGCACTAGTTTCAATGTAGGTTTTTTTTTTCTAATCCTATTTGATTGCTTGCATTAGATGGATTAGATGTTGTTAATATTAAAGCTATAAATTATTAAAAATATTTCTCTAGATTAGATGGAGGGAGGAGAGAGGGAAGAATATTTCTTGCACTTGATGCATTTGTTTTAGTGTAGATGATGATTTCTAATCCTATTTGATTTCTTGCACTAGATGCATTGATTTCAGATGTTGATTTCTAATTATATTTGATTTCTTGCACTAGATGTATTGATTTTAGTGTATATGTTAATTTCCAATCCTATTTGATTGCTTGCACTAGATGCATTTATTTAGTGTAGATGTGGATTTATAATCCTATTTGATTTCCTGCACTAGATGCATTAATTTCAGTGTAGATGTTGATTTCTACTCTCATTTGATTTCTTAGATTAGATGTATTGATTTCATTGTAGATGTTATTTTCTAAGGTTCCTATTTGATTGCTTGCATTATGTTAATCTTGAGGCTATTAAGAATTAATTAGTTGTCAAAAGTTGTGATACCTAGAATTAAAATGAAATAGATGTGCATAATCAATACTACGGCAAAGCGCAAATTGATCCTTGACAATATCGTCTCCCTTCTTCATTGCCAAACAATTACTAATAGGCGATTACATATATTCAAATTTATTAATAGATAATTTTATACCAGAATGTATTCAAAATATTTATAAGAGGAAAAGGTATATTTATAAACATTCAAACAAATAAAAATATTCTTGAAAGAGATGTGATAATGGTTTGGATGTAAATATTTTATAAATTTGGCCTCTCATTAAAAAAAATTCAAAAATACATTTTTCTTGACTTTAAGAAATAAACTATAGATTATAAAAAGCATCAAAATATTCTTGAAGGAAATAAATTATTTCAAATAATAGAAAAGAATAAAATTATTTCAATAGTAATCTTGATATGGTAAATTATTAAAACTACTCATCAAGATTTATTTAGTAATATCTAGAGGGACACTATTAAGAATTAATTAGTTTTCAGAAGTTGTGATACCTAAAATTAAATGAAATAGATGTGTATTATCAATCCTCCTCCAAACTATTGAAATTTTTCTCTCTTCTTCATCACCAACTAATTATTAATAGACAATTACATAGACAGATAAAAGTATAAAACAACAATTGTAACATTCACAAACACTACCATCCAAATCCAAAAAACTTAACACACAAACCACTCAAAGCATCCAAACACAGATGTACAAACCATTCAAGGCAAGCAACACAAACTAAATTAAAGAGGAGAATGGTATGGTCATGTCAAGAAAATACAACATAATGTGAATTTTGAAGTTAATATCAAACATATACATAATAATGATAATATAAAAATGTGACATTGTTTCCCTCAACTAGAGCCAACTTAGACCCATGTGACACCAAATATACTATGCACCGTGAGGGATCAAATACCTCGAGGTGCAAACCTTTCCTCAAGTTCTACACACCCAAAAAATGGTTTGCATGTTGAGTGATTTGATCCCTCTCAGTGCATGATAGATCCAATGTTAGATGGATCTAAGATGGTGTAGTTGCTAGTGGTTCTTTGAACCTTTCTTTTCTCTCCAAACTTTTTGTTTTCTGCATAAATGTTCTTGCTGACAAAAGAAAGCAATGCTAAAACAAAGAAGCATTATTGATATTTTTATTTTATATAAATATCATAGATGGTTGAGATACTCAAATACAATATAAAATCATAAAAATGGAGATGAAGAAAAGAATAACTAGCATTTGCACCAGAAGGTGCAAATGTATGCAGATAATTTGTTCGAGTCTTCTTTACTATTTGAATAAAATAAGTGCACTTATCTAACAAGTTAGAAGGACAATGTGAGCTTGTTTCAAGAAGTTAAGGGCAATTTTGACAATTTTTTCTTGTATACCAGGGGATGGGATATGGAATAAGTGATTGGATGGGACTTAGAAACAATGATTACGCATATAGTTCCAGAGGAAACTTGTCACTTTTAAAACATTTGAAGTTCCTACTGTCTTACTATTGGAAAAAGCGTGACCGTCTGATTTTCATATTCATGTACATTAAGATCAGATTTTGATGGTTTTGTTTCATTCAAAATTTAGATATCCTACATAAATTTTGTTGTGGCAGTAAAAAAGGAATCCTAGCCAACACTGAATTTTTTAAAGAAGCTTACCTTATGAGCCCAATTCAACTTCCATGATATTTGTCAGGCCAGGCAGTAACTCCACAAAACAAAAACTGATTCATATTATTCCATTAGGTAGGTCTTTGTTATATACAATAGGGAGTGACTGTTCAGTTCATCTCCCGATGACTGTTCACATTCCTAATTTAATTATTTACATAAATTCACCAAATCATGAAGATTAGGTGTCAACATTCCCCCCCTTTAATCTGAAGGGATGTTGGTGAGTCCAAGCATCGTTCTGAATCGTTCAAGCTTTTCCTCTTCCAAGTGCTTTGGTGAAGATTTGTCTGCAATTTGCTCATTTGTGGAACAAATGACGGAAGATGGATTGTTTTTGCCTCAACATGATGTCGAATCAGATGATATTTAGTATTGATGTGCTTCGTTCGATCATGGAACTTTGGGTTCTTGGCCAACTTTATTGCAGAGGTGTTGTCAATCGTGAGTGGAGTTGATTGTACTTGTTTCACCTGCAAATCTTCAAGAATTTTTCTAAGCCACACAATTTCTTTTGTTGCTTCAGCTGTTGCCACGTATTTTGCTTTTGTTGTGGAATCTGCTAGAAATGATTGTTTGCGTGATCTCCAAGAGACAGCTCCTGATCCAAGACTCATAACATATCCTGAAGTAGATACTCCAGTTTCTTTGTCTCCATCGAAGTCTGAATCAGAGTATCCAATCAAGCTGAAGTCGTCTACCTGTGTATACTTGATTCCAAGGTCTTGAGTTCCCTTCAAGTACCTTAGAACTCTTTTTGCAGCAGACCAATGTCCCTCACAAGGCTTTTGCATAAACTTGGAGAGGATTCCAACAACAAATGAAATGTCTGGTATGGTAGTAGTTAGGTAGTTGAGACTTCCTACAATTGTCTATACTTTGTTGCATCCTCAAATTCCTTTCCTTCAATAGATGTGAGCTTTAAGTTTTGTTCCATTGGAGTAGTAAGAGGATTGCACTTTGTCATGCCAAATCTGTTTAACAAATCTCCAATGTATTTCTTTTGAGAAAGAAATATGGACTTTGGATGTTGGGTTACTTCAATGCCAAGATAGTAATGAACATAGCCCAAATCAGTCATTTCAAAATTTTTCCTAATTCCTTCTTTATGGATGCAATGTAGCTTTCATTGTTCCCTGTCATTAAAAGATCATCTACATATACCACAAGATATACAACTGTTTTTCCAACTTTCTTGACAAATAAAGTTGCATCATCAAGATCAAAATGATTGAAGTTGAGTTTCAGAAGATGCTCAGTTAGCTTTTCATACCAGGCTCGTGGTGCTTGTTTGAGGCCATACAAGGACTTCACAAGTTTGCATACTTTATGTTCATGTCCTTTCACAGCAAATCCTTCAGGCTGGGACATAAAAACATTTTCTTTTAGATCTCCATTCAAGAAGGCAGTTTTTACATTCATTTGATGGACTTTCCAACCGTTCTGAGCTGCTAGTGCAAAGAGTGTCCAGATGGTGGCCCATTTTGCTGTGGGGGCAAAAGTTTCCTCATAATCGACCCCTTACTTCTGTGCAAAACCTTTTGCCACAAGCTTAGCTTTGTGCTTGTCAAGTGAGCCATCAGCTTTGTACTTGTTCTTGTAGACCCACTTGCAGCCAATTGGTTTTGTTCCAAATGGAGGATCAACCAGCTTCCAAGTGTCGTTCTTTATGAGGGCATCATACTCCTTTTGCATTGCTTCTTTCCATTCATCATGAGAAGCAGCTTCTTTAAAGGAAGTTGGTTCAAAATCTGTAGACAAGTTCAATTCACAATCATAAGAAACATCCATATCAATAGGTGAATTAGAGTCATCTACATCACCTCCATTTTGTCGGTTTGAATTTCTGGTTCCTGTTTTTCCAATTTCATCAGGATGAACACTTTCAAGTGTCTTCGTCAGCCACTTTGGGGGACCTTTCTGAGATGGTCCAGGTTGCTCTGTTGATTGAGTTGGGGGTGAATCAAGATTGAGTCTCCCAATTCTATCAATTACGTTGCTTAAAGCATCATCTGTTGTTGGAGTTTCATGGGGGGAGAGTGTTCTTCAGAAGAAGATTCCACATGTTGATCTAGTATAGGAATCCCCCCTTCAAGATGTGGAATCTGATTATCAAATTCTTGAAATGATTTTGTTTTTGCGAATCTATCCAAGCAATCAAGCTGCCGCTCAACAACATTGTCAGTTTTGGATTATTCAACAAAAATTACATCTCTAGATACAACAAACTTTTTATTTACTTCATCATTGAGACGATATGCTTTGGAGGTGTTTGAATACCCCACGAAGATACACTTATGACTTCTAGCACCAAGTTTCTTTCTATGTACCTTTGGTATCAAAGCATAACAGGTGGAACCAAAGACCCTGAGATGTTTTACCGAAGGAACATGTCCATACCACAATTCATAAGGAGTCTTGTTTCTTATAGCATTAGATGGACATATATTCTTTATATATGCAGCACATAGAACAACATCAACCCAAAGCATTATCTTTACATTTTTTGAAGAAAAGCATGGATCGTACCATATTCAAGATTGTTCTATTCATTCTTGCAGCTACACCATTCTGTTGGGGTTTATAAGGCACAGTTGTTTGATGTTTGATCCCATGTTAGCGAAGATAGTTTTCAAATTTATTTGATGTGTATTCTTTTCCATTATTAGTGCGAATAGACCCAATATGAGATTGTGCATCATTTTCAATCCATTTATGAAAATTCTTGAATGTTTGAAAAGCATCAGATTTGTTCTTCAGTAAATAAACCCAACACATTCTAGTGTAGTCATCAATAAATGTCATGATATATTTATTTCCATTTGTAGAAGAAATAGGCATTGGACCACATAAATCTGAATGAATGAGTACAAGTTTCCTATGTGCTCTTGAATGTGAATCATGAAAAGACTGTTTGCAATGCTTTCCTAGAATGCAAGCATCACATTGCTTAACTTTTCTAGGAATTGTAGGCAAACTAGCAACACCATTTTTCTTCAATAAGCAAAGACTGTCATAGTTCAAATGTCCAAATCTAGCATGCCATAATAAACTTGATGGAAGTGTACCTTCTTCATGATGAGAATTGTATGAGAAATGTTGTGCATGAGCAGATGTTCCTTACAGTTTGAGAAGCCTTTCTTCTTCTATTCCCCTCATGACAAGTGAGTGGTCAGATGCTTTTCTTACCTCAAGCTTGCCATCAAACATATGAATGGAGTGACCTTGTTGACGGATGTGGACCAAGGACAACAAGTTTCTCTTGAGCTATGGGAGATATAGAACATGATCCAGAAGAAAGTCTGGAAGACCATGAAGTTTAAACCTGATTGTGTCAAGCCCTGATGGCTTGATTTTTGATTGATCTGCAAAGTATACTGCTCCATCAACATTGTCAGTAAAATCTTCAAAAAAATCTTTTCTATGAGTCATGTGACAGGTTGCTCCTGAATCAAACAACCAATCATTTTTTCAGGAAGCAAGTGAAGCATTAAACAAATCTTCATTTACTCCAATGTTACATTGTGCCTCAACATAGTGAGTGGATTCAGGTGTTTTACCTTTGTCTGTATCATCAGTTTTACCTTTCTGTTGGCTTCTTTTTTGCTCAATTTTGTCCCATGGTAGCTTGCATGTAGAGGCATCATGTGATCCATTTCTTTTGCAGTGAATACAGTGTAAATCTGCCTTTTCTCCTTGAGAATGTCTGCCCCCCTGCCTTTGAAATATATTCCTCTTCCTCTTCGTCCACCTCTTCCTCTTGTAGAATCTTGAGCAGGATGCTTTTCTTTATGAGCAAGGCACACAGTCTCTTCAGAAGACTCAGGGGTTTTTCTTTTTTCCAAAATCTTTTCTCTTTCAACAAAATTTTTCACAAGAGAGTCAAAGGTTTTATCTTTGAGATTTCATTTGCTTGCAAAGACTCAAGATAATTGGAGTAAGTAGGATACAGTGCCTTGAGAAAAGCGATAAGAGGAATATCCAATTCAACCTTAGCGGATTTGATATCATGCATTATAGACTTTACTTCAGATGCAAGAGCAAGAGGATCATTATTTTGTAGTTCAAGAGTGAAAAGTTTAATCATGAGTTGAACAACTTCAAGTGCAGAATGTGAGTCATAAAGTTCTTTCAGATTTTGTAAGGCTTCAAAGGCAGTTGAATATGACGAAATATGGTGACTCACCTCTTCATTTACAGATGTTGCGACTAATGCATAGGCTTTGCTGTTCTTGTTTTCCCAAATGACGAGCTCTTTGTCTGAGGTAGGTTGTACTGGGTCATTGTCTCCTTCTCTGACACACACTCCTTTCCACAACTCATTGAAGATGAGGGTGTGCTTTATCATATGGGACCATTCAGGATAGTTCTCCTTACCAGTGAGAAATATTCCTACCATCGATATGATTGAATGCATTCTATAAAAAAAACTTTTGCTGATAGAAAAGAATACTTCTTCCAATATACAGTAAAAAATGTACTCAAAAATTTCTGTGGGAAATGATTTTGGTTGTTTAATTCATATCACAGTCAATAATCAATCATTCACTGCGAGCTCTACAAATTTGGAGCAGCAACGACATCAACCATGAGCTCTACAAAGTTGGAGTAGCAACGACATCACAATTTCAAGCTCTGATGGTAGACATCTCATGTAATCTTGGAAAAATGATAATCACATGTAAATATAATATTGTAATATGCCACCCAATTTATTCCTTTCACGCCCAATCTGTTACACTAAAATTTGTCACCATGACTATCTGCAGTTAATATGGCTCCATCAATAGCCATATTATCCTCCTTGTCAAGCCTGATACCTCTGCTCTCCATATCAAACTTCAAGAAAGAGAGAAAGTCATTAAAAACATGTTTATCTCTGGGTACGCAGGTTCTCTCTACCTTGCTTGCGTGTACGCATCCCAAGCTCATTGTACCTGCGTACTTGTACGCTCTGTAAGTCAAGGGATGAGTGCGTACTCTTGTAAAGGTCAAAAGACGTGAGTTTCATCTTAAAAAAGTTACTTGTGGTCACTTCTAGAGCATTCTAGAAGATTGTTTGACGTGTATTGAGCGCCTCCAGATGGTTCATGCATCCCTATGATAGAGGAACTTATCCCATCAAGAGAGGAACTACCCCATCCAAAAGGGGGAGTATCCCATTGATGTTGGACCTGAATAACTTCCTCTAGAACACTATAAATACAGGCATTGGGCCAAAGGAGGGGAGGTTGAAAGCTGAACATTCCAAAGGGTAGATGCTGCTGGAATTAGGACTTCCATTGTAAAATTGTGAGGAGAGATTACCATCCTTTCTTGTTGCCATATTGGAAGTGGGTGAGCTTGTCAAAGTAGAGGAAATCTCTTGTTGGACCCTGGGAGGAGCTTGCACAACACCAAGGCTCAGGTTGTAATGGTTCCTTTTTTGTTTCCTTAATACAAATAAGTCCATTCTTCTCAATGATTTGTTGTTAATGAATTATTTCATGTACTCCTTGGTCTATGTGATGAATATGCTTTGTTTTATGATGAATATTCAGGTGTTATGTAATCGTTTGCTTTGTTAGTGTATGCAGGTCTTAAAGTGAAGGAGGAGCTCATCTGGATCAGCAAGGCTAGACTGCTACAACAAGTGTTGGACCTAAGGTAAGATCGAAAAACACTTGGTTTCTCATAGAATAATGTATGTTTAGAGAAGGATAGCTCTTGTTTGTCTTGTTTGTCACTAGAGAGTCTTAGACTCCTAGGGAGGTTAGGTTTGTCCGCAAAAATAACTCTTTCCGCATGACAAACCCCTTGACATCACTGGCACAAATGGAAAGAAGGACTTCTGGTCAAAGAACTATTGCACTCATTGCAATACGAGTAGTCCTGGAGTAAGAAATGTTAGAAACTGCATCCATGTTTTCATCCAAAGCAAGGACAGAAAGTTGTGTAAGAACCCACAAAGAAGGATGCATCAACTGAAAAGGCCGAGTACAAAATAATAATCCAAGAAACAGCTCATGAAGAAGCTTAGCTAAGAAAGGAGAATCCCTTAGAGTGGTTAAGAAATGGGTAGCCTATTTACAGATTTAGTTGCTTCAAACTTTGTAAACCTCATATGTTGTGTATGGGAACCCTGTAAGGGAAAATTGTACAAGTGATGACCTGCTATAAAATCATTGATATGTGACATAATGTTTTTATTCTTTTAAAAAATGTACAAATTAGAGAGATAAGTTAATCCATGTATGTATAATTTTGGTGGACCAAAATTCCTTTAATGGGGAGGCTTGATCCAAGAGGATCTCTAAAACCAAGAACACTTGATGTTCTTGAATTTTGATGAAATTGTGTTCATATCTAAGATCTCATAGAGATATTTCCAACGACCCTTGAATGAAGTGAAATGGAATTTGTATGAAGTTATGGCATTTTAAAGATTTCAAGAAATAGGAAAAAATTTGGAAAGGTGTGTCACATGTAAGCACCATAGGGTGACACATGGTTATACGAAGACTTATGTGGAAGTACATACATTATGTATGCAAATGTGACAGTATTGCTACTAACAAGTGGCATGAAAATAGTGTGACACATAGCAAGGTCCATTTACATGGTTGATAGATGGAAACACCATAGGTAGACACATGGCAGTATAATTGTTGGCTCAAGGGGGGCTGACCCAGGTTCAGAGTTGTCCGCGCCAACCAACAAAACCCTACACTGTTGGCCCTTTTGGCAACAACCTGCATAGCATACACTGTAGTCTCACCCGAAGCAATATTGGGGGATGCTAGAACTAGGTTTCTGCATCTAGAGATCTCGTGATGTGTATTTTGAAGCCCTTACAGCTCAGATCTTCCTTCGTGTAGATCTATACCTTCCTTCTATCCACTGCTACAACTCTATCCAGTTGACCTTCTTCAAGTCTTCGCGAAGGTACACGATTGTGCTTATCAAACATAAAAGAAATAGATACATTACTTTTTCTTAATCACTGGCAACCCTAGATCTGCCTTTGCCCAGATCTATTCATTCCGAGCAGTTATCATAACAGATCTAGTTACTATTTTTGCGAAAATAGTTCATTACTCATTTCATGCATAGATATTACAGATTCAATAGATTCATGCAGTGAAAATACATTTATTCATAATAAGCAGCTTAGAGATGAAAGATACATTAACTCAAGCAGATATCAAGAAAAAGGCACAAATGAAATTGATTCAACCCAAAATTATCTTTATTAGATTCAACATTCAATTTGCAAACTCTTCCACCCTGCGCACCCAGCTGTAGGGGCTTGTGCATTCAGCTGCGAACTCGCCAAGGTCTCTGTGCACTCAGCTACAGGAGCCTTCCCCTTTCACCTAAGTGCAGGAAATAGAGCTTTCATGCCTTAGCACCTTGCCCTTACACTTTTTCTTCAAAAATAGATTTTCTACTTAGACTCACTATGACTCGAATATATATAGATTTTTCAATACAATACCATGGCCCACGGCCCATGGGTAAGTCTCAAAACCATCCTATCACCTACCCATACAAGGAGCTAATGCCCCTTTTACTCATACTTAATTGTGCACTTTTCTTCCACATTTAGGGGAGTCTTTACATTGTTTACAAAATTCTAATAAAAAATTGTTTACTCTAACAAAACTTGACCCTAGGGACCCTATCCCAACAGGCCCAAAACACAAATATGGTGACTCGCCCTCGAGTCACTCAAATGGATTCTCTACTTTGTTGTAGAGCTCACTGAACTCCTGCTTCAATGCTTCCAGCTCCGCAATGCTCTATACTGCAGCGTGATTCACCTGTTTGACCAGCTTTTCTGTGGTTGGTCCCTCTACCGCAAGGCGCATGGTCCTTTGAGTCTGCTGAAACGTTTTTAGCTTCTCATGAATAGTCTGAGAAATCTGACTAGCCTCCTCTATACAAGGTTGAAGCTGATCCTTTAACATTGATTCTTTTTGCTAAAATTCCTGAACTTGTGCCTGTATCATCTTCCCTTCCTATAGGCGCGAGAAGCACTGGACTGGCACCAGTGTACACATAGTCACCCTGATCTCATCATATTTTTTTTGGGCCTCTCTGATTTTTGCACTCATCCTCTGCAAGTTGGGTCCTCCTACAAAGTGTCCCATAATTCCATGGATTTGTTAAACAAAAAGTAACAGCCTTTAACTGTATTTTCTAGAGTAGTCATATGCTCCTTGATGGTTGCGCTGCACTACTCCCTAACCTCTGGCAAAGTAGTCGGTTGTAGCTTCTGCTGTAATTCTGATATCTGCATCTGGAAGTCAAACGTGACTCTACCTATCTCATCTTTTTATTCTCACACTGCAGTAGCCAATTTCCTGATCTTCATCGTAGTTGTTGCATCCTCCAGAATATGTAACTTAGGGACTAAATTACACACCTTTGTAGTTTCTACTTCTAGGCTCTAACTTCGCACTGCTAGCTCTTCCTTTTCTTTTAGGGCTTAATCCTTCTCAGCGAATATATGTTCATTGTTCAACTTAACCTCACTGATCATTGCTAGGGCACACTTCTTTCTGATTCAGATCTTTTCCAATACCCCTTGATGAAGTACATGGAAGGTCTGAAGTGGCAGCGTGGCTAAGTTCACCCCCATGCCTTTGATATTTCCCAATTGAGCACGATCTTCCTCTGATTTTGGGAATGATCCTTCTGGTAAGGAGATTACTCTGAGGTCTAGAGTCCTTTCTATCTCTAACACGCTCTTGCTCACATGTGGTAGGCTTTCTTGCACCCCGCTCACTTTCCCTATGCTCACTTGAATCCTGCCTATTTGGATCTATAGCTCACGTAGATCCTTCTGGACGCTCCCTAGCATTTGCATGTATTGTTGTTCAGATTGTGTACAGATTTTGGCTGTCATATCCCAGACCTTATCTTTGATCTCATCTACGTCACCCTCAGTCAAGACCATAGGGTCCACATGCATTTCTTTATCTGATTTTTTCTTTTTTCTTGGACCTGTGGTTGTTTCCTTAGTGCGCTTCTACAACTTGAAGGGGGTACTCAACTCATCACCCCCATTACCTCCCTGTGCAAACTGGTCCTGTGCTTCGGTATGTTAGGAAGTTGATTCCTCAACTTCCACTATGTCTTTTCTTTCAGTATGCTCCTTCTCGATGTGCTCTTTTTCAACAACTATCGCGGCAACAACCTCTTTCTTATTTTGAGCAGCCTTCTCACACGTTTTTTCTTGCTCTTTTTCCTTCTTCTTCTGTTCAGTTGTTGTTTGTGCAGAGGAGCTCTCTCCTCCTTTAATGGTTCCTATTCCAAGGTCTGTGGGATCCCGCGACTCCACTGACCATAGTCCCACAATCTCATGCACATCTGCCTTTGTAACTAAGTATGGCAACTTGTGCCATATCTTCTTCATGTCTCGCCTTGCACGGACTGAAACATTATGAAAATCAGCCTTAAATTTTGCAAAGGCCCGCAACTTCTCAAGCAAGGTTGGAGAAAAACTTGGCCTCCGATTGATTACTGTGCGGAGGTCCATATCAACCAAAATCCAGAAAATGTTTGACTTTGTGATCCTCTCCGGATCCTTCGTTGCCCATAGCGAAGCGAACTTCATTGCCTCCATAGCTCCTTATTCTATGGAGGAAACTAACTATCCTCTGGAAGTCACCATGCAACTAGTAAAATTAACAGTAGGAGCCAAGCTTAGTGAAATGCCTTGCTATCCTCCTGTGCTTCATGACAATTTTCTAAGAATTCCTTGTAGAGGTATTATGCCCAGTTGAACTGCACCCCTTTTGCACATTGTGCCGCCAAGAAAATAAAAAGCGTCGGAACTTCGTCCACGTGACATTTCCTCATAATCTTCCCAGCCAAAATATGAGTGGCGAACTACACCGCTTGGTCCGTAATAGAGTGGATAAAGTAGCCGTGCGACTTCTTCACCAACCCAAATTTGGTCTTCATCGTATCTGCCAATTCCTTTTCTTCGCTTTATCCTCCAAAATCCTTAGCGGGGTCTGCCCCTTTATAGGGAAACTTCATAATCCTATGGATAAGCATATATGTGATGGGGATGGGTTGGCCTAAGCACAAGCACCCATAATGCACTAGCGTGAGCAGCTGGCACACACAACATATTCAGCAAGTCGGCCTGCTCGACACCTTTCACCCATTTCATAGTTCCAATATTGTGACCCATGTATCTTCATAGTAAATCTAGGTCATGTACTTATTTGTGGCTAAATGTGGGAATTTCGCGTGGTCTACGAGATCCCAATCCTCCAATTTTAACACCGGGATATGTGCTAAGAGCATGCCTTCAAATACTACTTCCTGTGGTAAAAATGGCATAGAAATCATATTTTTCCCTGAATTTGGGTCCTTGTTTACCTTTTTTTTTCCCTTTCATGGACAGATATATGTCGGGAGCCTAGTAATAGGCTCAACCTCCTCATCCAAATCCAACGGGACAAAGGGCTACTTAGCCTTGTCCATTTTTCCCTTTTATAATACCTCCACGGTGTTCTTCCTTGGTGACTGCCTCATAGGTAAAACTTAGGGCCTCTTCTGCTTCTCCTTAGCAGTAGATTGCTTTGTCTTAGGCAACCTCGGTGTTGTAGGCACAGCCGGCATAGCTTCCAT
>APFE031021696.1:0-23674 GCA_000404065.3 Pinus taeda
CTCTGTCGCATGCTCTTCACTGTTGTTAAATGTCCCACCACCAAACTCCTCCAATGCAGTAGCCTTACTCAGAACGCCTCTCATCTCAACTATATCACATTCTCCAACCTTTAATGATGTTAATGAGGGGCAGTTTGTTACTATTAGCTCAAGATCACTGGTATTGATCATTTCTAATGTTGTCATGTAGAAGTTCAACACTTCCAAAGAAGAATTGTTAAGAGCAAGCTCATGTAGCCAGTCCCCGCTTTCCTCTTCAATTTGACTCTCGTCCAGCATTAAGATCTTAAGAGACCTACAAATAAAATACAGTATTGAGTAAAATTTCATTTGAAAACTTTGATAAGAAAGAACAGGAAAATACTCTAGAAATTCTCAAAGCAAGTAGTCAAGTGAAATTTCAAGGCAAATGACTTTAAATGGCTCCTTCTTGATCGTTGTTTAGTCTAGTGAAAGCAACACTAGTGGTTCACAGGCTGTAAATATTTAATACACACGACAGTTTCAAAGCTATTTGCAAATTTCAAAAGGTATACTATTTATGATCCTGTGCATAGTTGATCAATTCCTTGTCTTAGAGATACCCTTCTAGGCTTTCCATTTTGCATATTCCAGTCCGCCACTTTGAGTTGTATTTTATGTTCAGATCCAGTACTATATTCTGGGCCCTGCCATTAAAAGAGAAAGTAGTTGTTACAAATTTGCATGCATGTCCCTTTATAGCACTCATTTCCCTTATTGATGAAGCTGAGGGGAAGATTAGGTCTCCGCACTTGTCCTTGGCAGCTACCTCCGGCATTTCTTGACATCAGCTCTTCTCAATCAGCTTCAGCATTGAGTGCCTTCTCCTTATAGTACTCCAGCGTCTTCGCATCATGTTGTGTACCCACAATTTATTTCTTATGCCTTATTACCTAGATGTTTAACTGGTAGTTATGTGCTTAGATTTTCTGATTTTGGCATCAGTCAGGAGTTTCTTTTGCACTCCACTGTAATTTATGCTCTGGAGATTGGATGTACTTTCTAGTTCCATTAACGTATTTTTGTGATCATTTGTCATACATTAACAAAATTATATTGTTTTAAAATTATCTTATTTTAAGATATCAGTGAATGCTTAAGTTAATATTAACAATCATACTAGTGGAACTCAAGTTTTAACTATTCATTAGTTACAACAAGAAGCTAGAGCAATGGTTAACCTAGTTTTGGCCATGATGAAACCCATTTGAATTTTGTACCATGCAGAATAGTAAAGAACATAAAAAAATACAAATTCCATGTGTAGATACTGTTTGACCAGTTCTCTTTTGGACCAAAAACCCTCAGGAAAGAGACTATCATCTCTCACGCCATTATGGACAGAAGCATGACATCCGGCCCCTGCCAAATGCACTGGGAATGATTGAAATTTCTTGGAATACTTGTCCAGGGAAGTGTCGCAGCATATAGCAACGGTTGGGCCTGGTTAGCATGTCTGATGCCTAAACACAGCTAAAGACCCATAATTACCATTAAAACAAACACATAGAATCATCAGTTCCAGGCACTACACTAAGCACTCAATGCATTTATCCTGACCTACTTTCCAACTAAATACATAAAGCCGAGAGAACATTTATTTATACAGAGACCTCATCGCTTGTCTGTCCTTGGCCATAATGGAACTTATTCTTCAAAGATATTCTGCTTTCCATTATTTGAAATTAACATATTTTTTTTTCTAACAGAATCTCCCCATTTTTTAAGCTGGAGTGGGGTCAATCTCCTGGAACATGTCATTCTGGGGATTCTTAGGTAGAGCCATACAGATGCACTGTGAATTGAACCTTGTTCAGTTGTGATAAACTTCCACAGATCTACGGCTGGACCACATCCCAACCAACAAATCAAAATGGTAAGCCTTAATGAGAAAATGGGAATGGGCTTGGGTCCTATAATGTGCACATGGTCATGGCCTCCTAGTGCCATAGATTCAAACCCATAAAATATAATCTCACACACAAAAAGCTATCTTCCTGCCAATATAAGAGGAAAGAATTGTGTACCCCGCTGGAGCTTGCATCTTGCCACTCCAGAGGACTTGAGTGGACTGCCATCCTGAGGAGGAGCGGATGAGTATTGAAACTGGGTCTGAGTATTGAAACTGGGTCTTGCTGCTACAGTAAGCACTCCATTACTTACTGCAGGGGGTTTTACATATTACAATTGCAGTCATACTAAGAGAAGGCAAGATGACAAGGATTAAATTTTCTAGATCTAAATACCCAATTTAGATGCCTACGATTAAAGCAAGCTGTTGAATAGTAGCAGGACAACAATTGCACCCTATTGCGCTAGTAGCAGGTCAACTGCTGCATTGATCCCGACCTACTTTTCGACTATTTTCATAAACCAAGAGAAAACATTAATTTATACAGAGATCTCAGCACTGGTCTGTCCTTGGCCATAACAGGACTTGTTCTTCAATAGATACTATATTTTCCATTATTTAAATTTAACACTGATTCTTTTCCTAATATTGACAACCCATTTCTTGGGCTGGAGTATTGAAACTGGGTTTTAGTGCTGCAGTAAACTCGCTATTACTTTCTGACGGGGATTTTGTATATTATAATTACACTGATACCATGAGAACTTAAAAGGCGAGATACAGGGATTAAGTTTTTTAGATCTAAATACCCAATCTAGACGCCTACACTTAAGTAAGGTGCCAAATAGCTTAGCTTAGCTAGTAGTAGATCAACTGTTGCAGCACAAACTTATTGGGCTTCAGAAATATATAACTCTCAGCCAAAACCATGTAATCAACAAATAGCTTACCATAGCTTTGCGAGTCAACTGTTGCACAAACTTATTGAACTTCAGACAGATATACTCTCTGACAAACATTTGGCCCACAGAGCCCAACTCATAGGCTTTTGCTATTCATCTCACTGGAGTATTCAAACTGGGTTTTGGTGCTGCAGTAACCACTCCATTGCTTACAGTGGGGATTTTACATATTACAATTACACTGATACTGTGAGAACTTAGATGGCAAGATGACAGGGATTAGGTTTGCCAATTTAAATACCCAATTTAGATGCCTACAACTAAAGCAAGCTTCCGAATGGCTTATAGCTAGTAGAAGGTCAAGTGTGGCAACGCAAACCTATTAGGCTTCAGACATATACACTCCGCTTCAGCCAAACCCATGTAGCCAACGAATAACTTAACTTAGCTTTGCCCGTCAACCATTGCACCGACTTAGAGGGCTTCAGAGCCATGTACTCCTCTTTAGCCGTGTAATCAACGAATAGCTTAGTTTTCTAAATCTAACTACCCAATTTAGCTAACTAAATTTAGAGCGAGCAGCTAAATTGCTTATAGATAGCAACAGGAACAATCTTGGGCTTCACAGGCATGCATTCCTCTTCGGGCAAACCCATGTAACCAACGAATAGCTTAGCTTAGCTTTGCAGGTCAAGTGTTGCAGCACAAACTTTTTGAGCTTGAGAGACATATACTCCTCTTCAATCAAACCCATGTAAACAACGAATAGCTTAGTTCTCTAGATCTGAACACTCAATTAAGATGCGATTAAAGCAAGCTACTAAATAACTTATGGCTAGTAAACAGGTCAACGGTTGCAACACAAACTTATTGGGCTCCAGATATACATACTCCTCTTTCGCTAGACTGATCTAAAGAACGAATACCTTGGCTTAAAGCTTTGCAGGTCAACTGTTGCAGCACAAACTTATTCAGCTTCAGAGATATATAATCCTCTTCAACCAAATCCATATAATCAGCGAATAGCTTAGTTTTCTAAACCTAAATACCCAATTTATATGCATACAATTAAAGCAAGCTGCTGAAAAACTTATAACTAGTAGCAGGTCAACTGTTGCAGCACAAACTTATTGGGCTTCAAATATATGTACTCCTCTTCCCCCAAACCCTTGTAACCAATGAATAGCGTAGCTTAGCATTGCAGTCAACTGTTGCAGCACAAACTTATTGGGCTTCAGATATATATATTCTCTAGCTTAAACAACTAAACATTTGGCCAGTAGAGCCCAACTAATGGGCTTCTGCTGTTCACCAAGGGAAAGTGACTGGGAAAGTGTCCAGATCACTTATGACCAAAATCCAGAACAGGTCAACTGCAATAATTGAAAATTCCTGACACAGAATTGCATTCAAACCTGAGCTCTGAAACTCAAAAATTCAGAACCCACATACCTGCAACCGTGAGCCACTTCCTCAAGCCCCCTTGTAGAGAACCCAGAGCACTTCTCGAGTTTGAGCTCCTGCAACATGTGACCGCGGCCCCTGACGAGAGTGGTGAGATCATCATCGGTAACAATCATTCTGCGCAGATGGAGCGCCTTGAGGCGGAGACAGGTGAAGGAGATCTGGTCTATCCAGGGTTTGGCATAACCCCCCCAATCGTGAGGGAGCAGATTATACATGGCCGCTCTGGGTTTCCCCTTGACCGTAAGGGACTCCAGCCTGGTGAACCTGCGGGTAAGGTCGCTGGCGTGTATTGAGTAGCAGAAGGCCACGGTCACGTGCTTCCTCGTGAAGGCATCCACGTCGTACCATTTCTTGCAGACCAGAGAGACCGAGCCACGGTCTCTCGGATCCTCCAGGTGGCCCATAACGCACTCCAGGGCCTCGTCCGATATGCATCCATAGCTCGCCCGCTTCATGGTCACAGCATTCAACACAGAGAGACAATATAAGGAGTGAATATATTCATATGGACTTCAAAGCTATATACACAGAGAGCCCCTGGTCAAGGTCCTCGGCCTCTGATTTTGTTGGTTCCTTGGTGATCTTATCTCTATTTTGCGATATGCCCATCGCTCATTGCTCACTCATCGCATCTTACAGTAAAAATCTATGCTTCCTGTAGGTCGGGAAAATCTGTCAGACGACAAAAGGGAAAGCAAACCGATCGTGGCCGCCGGGGAGTGGATCCGACGGGGAAGGCAGAATCTTGCGTCAGCGTCGCGGGACGGCGTTCGATATCTGGACCTCGCTCCGACCGTGGGCTCGGGATTCGCTTGCGGGAATCCCGCCACGTATAGAGATACGATTGGTTGAACGTAGGCAATTCCTATTTCCACCTCCATAGCAAAGTTAATGCTATGGAGGTACCTCTGTCAGAGCCCGGCCACAGCATGGAATTTACCTTTCCGGCCGTCCAGCGAATTCCTCCCGGCTGCCCAGCGAATTCCTCCCTACGACCCTGCCCGCCGCCACCTTACAGTTCCGGTCAAATCGCAATTGATGAAGTATGGCGCCGCGGATGAATGGTCCGTGGCAGATCCGCCGAATCCAATCCATAGCGCGTGGTTCAGACCAGGATTAATGCCGGAGGGGAGAGCTCACCAACCTCCTCCGGCCTTCAATTATCTGCAGAGAGAACAGTATGGCCAGTGCAATTCGGCGAACAGGAGAATCTGCAATTCAATTTGGCGAACGGAGGCCACGGCCCTGGAGCACCTGGTTATTGAGAGCAGCGGTTTGCAAGGTTAGCACTGCTCAAATCTTGACTGTAGTTCGAACAACGCATTTATAAACTATATTCGACCTCAACATCTGGAGAACAAGCTTTGAACCCGATCGTTGGAGAATCCGCTGATCATGACGGACCATTCATCGGTTGCGGGTCTGACCTGCGTATCAATCTTTAAAACCACAAATTAATTCGGATTTTTCATAGTTTTCCATTATGATTGCAATAATACTAAGGATTTTTCATAGTTTTCCATTATGATTGCAATAATACCAAGGATTTTTCATAGTTTTCCATTAATAGGAATTGCCCTTTTCTTTTTGAGTTGCACTGAAACTTGAGATAAAGACCTGACTGATTCGAAATTAAATTAATTTAATATGTTGAAGCTGCTAATTTAATATGTGCACGCGAATCCGATACCATAATCAATTTACTAAATCGCTTGATTTTTAACATATGATATGAAATATCAGATCCATATTTTCAGAAAATGCCTCTCATTTATATATATATATTGAAGCAGGAGTTTAATTAGCTATTTTTTTGGTAAATGTTTTGATTATTTTTATTTACAATTTAATTAAACTTTTGAAAAATCTTAAATTTAAGTTGCTTGCTATTCAAGTTTCAGGTATCGAAAAAATTAAATATATTTTATTATATATACAATTTAAGTTAGTAAATATTTAATCTCACCAAAATTAAATTACTAAAATGGAGGCATAGGAAAAACTAAACAATAGTCTGGTTTGATGACAACTATTCAAAATACATTACGTACTGTTTTGGACAACAAGTGGTATACGTTTTTATTTCTGTGAGAGAAAAAAGTTTTAGCACGTAATAAAAAAGTTCTAAGGTTTTTCATTACTAAATACTAAATGGTATAGTTATCCATATCAATTTTGTTAGACATATTTGGAGTTTGACATGAAATATAATAATGTCATGTCTGTGGGTTTTATATGATTCCTCATGGTTTTCCTTATGACTCCCTACAGGGAAACACAGCAGAAAAGCCATCTATGTACCTTTTATTTATAGTAATTAGGTTATAATTATATCATGAATGTTGTCGATAATATGATATTATTTGGAGTTTGGCGTAAAATATGGGTAACCCTTGCTGCTTTGCTTTGGGTTCTATGCTTTGTTATATACCCATATACAAAAAATATATGATTCCTCATGATATGATTTTGCTTATATAATTATGATTTCATTCTTATTTTAAAACAGTTGGGAATCTACTGAGAATTCATGGTTTTCCTTCCCATTCCATTTAGGGAAAGACACAAGAGAGAAGCCATCTATCGATCTCTTATTTATAGTTATTGGACTATAATTAAAGTGATATCATATATGCTATCGAGAATATGATATTATTTGAAGTTTTGACCTAAAATACAGGTAATCATTGCTGCTTTAGGTTTTATACTTAGTGATATTACCCATTTAAAACCATTATAGGAGTTATCATGGTTTTTCATATGGTTTTGTTTATATTATTATGATGCCTCCTTATTTTAAGGTTTGGGAACTCAAAATAAATTTTAAGGTAGATCAACAGTAAACAATTGAAGCTCCCCTTCGTGCGGACCCAATCAACATTTCCTACCTTATTTTAAGGTTTGGGAACTCAAAATAAATTTTAAGGTAGATCAACAGTAAACAATTGAAGCTCCCCTTCGTGAGGACCCAATCAACATTTCCTACATTATAGTAGAAAAGAAATGCCTCCAAAACATCAATATAACTTTGATAAACATTTGCAGGAAATGGATGGGCCTAGTAAAGATATCTTCCCAAAGTAATACCGAAATCATCAACGAGGAAAGGAATTCAAAGGAATTACCCAAACACATCAATTAATACCAGAGATTTGATCTGACGTTTATAAGGAATTTCAAATACATCATCCCTCTTTACTCAAGAATGAGCAATCTCTAGTTTTATATTCAACTGACCATATGTTCTACTCTAGGCAGAATGCAGAACACAGCTAAATCATGCAGAAATTATTTTTGCTTTGCCTTTTAACTTTAGATGATCTCCTTTCAATAGAGAGCTATAATGATCATACATACTAATAAAACTGAACCCAACAAGATGCAAACAATAGCTGGTGTTGAGACAGAAGCTGTCCATTTTCAAAATCAACTCAATACTCTTAAAAATATAATTTCACAGGAAATTTAATCACAAAACAGAACTAATCCATGGAATCTAAAATTTATTTCTGTTTTCACCTTTCAATTGTCTGGAGTATATCCCACAAAGATCTAAACATGGTATTATTATAGTGAATTTTGGATTTGGGTAAAAATCTCAAAAATTTTATTTTTGTAAATACAGTGTTTGAATTACCAAAAGTATTTTAAAATAGATTTAACCCCTCAAAAGTATTTTACCTTTACCTAAGAACAAAACACACCCAAAAAAAAAGCATTTCTATCTGCTTAGCATTATACACAGAATTAATAACTCGATAGACTCATAAATAAGTCTAGACCCAAATAGACTATACAATAAGGACCTCGTTGCATTAAAAGAATACATCAGTGCGATCCGATAGCATTAAAATTTTCAAGTTCTTTGAGGTTAGTTTACGGGTTAGTGTAAACTAAGAAAAGGTACAAATTCATTAAGAAAAAAAAAAAAATATCGATGCATTTTAGTTTTAGATAAATAAAAATGGTGAAAGTTAAAAATAGTTTGATTTATTTGTATTACATAAACAGTAATGTGCTCAGAATTTAAGTGCCAACAGACCAACCACCGTATATTTAGCTTATATCTATTCACTTTGTTAACTGGAAAAATATATATTTATGTGTTGACATTATTTAACTCTTTTCATTATTTATGTGTTGAGTTTTTATCATCTACATAAAAAGTTGAGTTGCAACAAATAGATATGTTTTTTGTCCAGTAATGTATTATATATAGCTTTTTGATATATTATGGCTTTTTAAATATATCAAGGATTTAAGAACATTTTATTCTATTCCAGTTTTCAAAATTTTAGTGTTTAAAATGTATTTTAGTGTTTATTCTATTATTATGTTGTTCTTTTTAGATTATGGTATATGGAGAGCATTAGTTTCTTTACTCTCCTCGTTATGTTTGCAGGGAAAAAATATGTCCTGTAAAAAATGGCATCATATTTTGCCTTTGTTGAAGAATCCATAGAGCCCTCCCCCATGGAGTGTGCGGGTTACGAGCAGTATGTGCATCTCCCCGAGCTCAGTGCCATGTGGAAATTCAAGGAATGGCCTGGTTGGTCTAGAGAGGGGTTGGTAAAGGCTGCCTTACAGTCATTGGAGATTACTTTTCAGTTTGTTTCGTCTGTCCTCTGTGACACAAGGACTTACATTGACAAAGAGGAATGGAAGAGAAGGCTCGAATCCTTAATTAGTTCCCAGATTGAGTTGATTTCAATGATATGTGAAAATGACAAGCAGGTTCCCACTCTTCAGTTGTCAGTAAGTAGTGGTGTTCTCTCATGGAAAATTTTCCATGAGGTATGGCAGAGACCTGGTGCTTTACCTGTGGTTAGCAGAACAAGTGAAGAGAGCTTACTTCCTCGTTTGGGTACATGGAAAAGCGTTGAAGCTATGGTTTCTAGAATATGGCTTGCCATTGAAGGCCATATGCAGAGGACTCCCTTCACTTTAGGTTTGGGGGAACCAAATATGTCAGGTAAGCCTCTTCTTGAATATGATAGAATCTGCAAGCCAAGATATTTGCACTCTTTAAAACAACATAAACAGTTCCATAATCTAGAAGATGCCAAACTTTGCAATGTCCTCCAGATCTTTGAGGCGTGGGTATTTGTAGGCCAAGAATTGTTGCAGAGAGTATATGAAAGAATAGACTCTGGGGATTTCGTAGGAGCATCCACAGACTGTTGGATGGTTGAAAGGATGTGGAACATGCTCACAGAAATTGTGAATTTGCTTCTAGTGATGGACCCAGATGATTTCCTTTGCCTTAAACACCAGTTGGCAATTAGCAGCACTAGTACGCTTGCAGGTGCATATTGCCTTCGGTCTGCCCCCCTTAGAGACCTTACAAATGCATGCAAGGAACTAAGGCATCTGGTGCCCAAATTCATCGGTGTTGAGGCTGATCCAAAGGGTGGACCAAGGCTCCAGGAGGCACTTATGCATTTGTTTCATTCACATGGACTGCGCTCACATAACACTTCAGGTGCTTACAATGTTGCAACAATACATGTTCTGTTGGCCTTCTAGGAAATAGAAGCCGCGGTGAAAAGGTTTTTCTTCTCATATCAGCAGCTGGTAGTAACAACCATGGGTAGCACTGAAATGAAGGGTCCATCATATCTAGGTGCTTGTGATGCCCTACGTCATATATATTTTGAACCACCTTATTTCCCCAATGTGGATGGTGCAAAGACATTTTTGGGTTACTATTGGCACTAAAAGTTACAACTATGGTGGATGGTACACTGGAAGATCTACAGACAAATCAAGTGAAATGTACAAGAGAAAGAATAGTGCCTTCAATTTTTCAATGTATTACCCCAAATACATACATACACTTTTTACATTGACAGTTTTGAGTACTATACATAGAATTATATTGGATATAGGATTAGACTCATTTTTGTTCATCCCCATCAGTAGGACCAATCAATAGAACAGTGGTAGAAATTTGGGATTTTTTATTTTTTATTTTCCCTCTCCAACGTGGATAGGATACTAAGGATTCATAGTGTGCAATTCCTCCTTCGTTAAATAGTGTAAAAGATTGTCCAAAATTAAAAAGGTAATTATTAAAATTATTAAATTTTACGAGTTGTTTCTTTTTTTAATTTTTTAATTCTTTACCTAAATTTTATGATGAGTTTAATGATATTTATATAATTCATTATAAATTTTAACATGAAATGTAGTTTAATGCTGTTATTTTTATATATTTTTTTAAGATTTTTTTATTCAGTGTGTGAAACTGAGATAATTATAATTTTAATTTGTTAAGTTTATTTAATGGAATGCATCATAATTTTTTTGATGCAATTTTTTTTTTTTTTTAATCAGATTTTTTGTTTTTTAAGATTTTTTAATTCACTGTGTGAAATTGAGATAATTATAATTTTAGATTATTGAATTTATTTAATGGAATGTATCATAAAAAATTTAATGTATTAAATCTATATCATATTCAAGCTACATTCCTACAATAAATATCCACTCATTTCCAAAGTTTTGAGAAAAAATATTAGATAATGCAGTTCAGATTGACTAATAACATATAATTAGTATAGTTTTTTATCTCTACATTTATTTTACAAAGTACTCTGATACTTCTTCATACTCTACTTTAATTTTCTTGCACATGGCCTTGTGTTATTGCTTAAGATGTCATTTAATTTAACTGAATTTATGGTAAAGGTATAAATTTTGCCTTTAGTTTTAATTTTGAGTGATTTTGATTTGATTGCCTTAGATTTGTTAAATTTGATTTTTGATAAATAGTTTTACATGCTTGATTAATATAGGAAAAATACAAAAATTCTTACAAAGTTTGCTTTGGTAGCATTTGTAGTCTTTTGAAGAAAAAGGAAATTTCGTGAATAATTAGTGGTCATGAGTTGCATGTTTTGAAAAGATAAAGAAAATTGTTTCTTTGATTGTCTTTGTTAAGAAAGTTGTTTTCTATAAAATTTGCATTCTTCCAACTCTCTTAGCTAGGAGATTCATTGAAAAAGAAAAGTAGTGTAAATCATCTTAGGTGCATATTTGTAGTGGTTGAGAGTCGAGTCTACACACCACTAGTTTCATCTCCACTACCTTTTGTCTTAAGAAAGCCATAAAATTAACGCTTAAAGTAAAATCAACTTAGTAACTTTTTATTTACTAGGGCTCTGAAACACCAATATAGATCAGGCTAGTGTCTTGGAGTAGGAGAGTAATAAACTCTCCAAGACAACAAAACCAAACAAGTAGCTTATCTTGTGATAGATTAAATCCAGCTGTTTCATTTATACTCTGGGAAAGCTCCTCTTAAAGGAGAAACACGAGCTCGTGTCCGAACCAGTGAGGGGATCAATCCTCCCTCGTTGGGAACGACGCCAGACACGCACGTATTACAAACGGTAAACCTCGGATTAACCATTGTCGAGGAGCCAGGGGTCACTTGTCGGTAAACCTTGGATTATTGTCAAGGAGCCGGCAAGGGTATTGAGCTTGATACTCTGCCCTTGTGTGCTGTCGGAGTGTAGACTGTTCCCCCAGGTATACTTGTTGCTGTTGGTAACCTTAGTGACCATAATATTTAGGATTCTACCGAGGTGACGGTGGAGGGAAGATCCCACTGTACCTGGAGCAGACGTCGGCTAGACTCACTTGGATTTTCCGGGGGGTTCACTTCACTCGAGACGGTTAAAGTGGAGGAACTTGTGCCGGTCTATTCATTAAGCAAGTTGTCGGGGTAACTGTTCCACCTGCCACTTCTGTACTGAATCCGGCGATGTTGGGTTTCATCTCCAACTAGCGCTTTCGGTCCGGAAGGCTACTGTTTGTGCTTGGTTTGATGCCCTAGATTCTTTAGGCGTGTGCTTCAAATTTATTTGGTTCTTTAGAGACTTTAGGCAGTTTGCTTTGAGATTTTACTTTGTTTGTGTGTGCAGTAGTTAAAAGTCTTTAACTGTGGCGGAATTACTGAGACAGTCCCGTAGACTTCGGGGCCAGTCTCCTAAGATTGTTTCCGTGGCCGAATTGTTGAGGACATCCCGTAGAATTCGGGGTGAGGACACAAATTGCGTCTGGGGGGCAACCTCAAGGACAATATATACCTGTGGTACAATACATTCCTCAAGGTCAACCCCAGCCTCAATATGTACCACAAGGTCAACCCCAGTATCAGAGCCTTGTTTTGTTCATTTGTTATTAACCTTGGAATTCCCTAGCATTGGTAATCTTCAAGCTTATTACTCTCGATATTGGGGGTTTGTTGGGGACAGGTTTTATGTCTCTCCCTTTCATCCCTATTTGAAGGGACCCATTAACGCACCATCTTATGTGTCAGTGTTAGGCAGTTCCCATTGACCAATTCCAGCGCAGCGACTCATCACAAGTCGCCCCTCGACAATAACATGGTGACCCCACCTCCAAAAAGAATTCATATGTCATGCATGGGTTAGTCTAAATTTGTCAGAGATATTTAAGCTTATTAATGACCCAATTTCTTATGATCTTAGTTATCGTACAATGTCATCTAAGATCCCCTGAATATTACTTAATCCCAAAGTGGTTTACGTGAAAAGTATAAAATATTTACTAAAAAAATGAGACTTCCATGCTTAGTACGCTATGCATTGATCAAGACCATATTATTTACTCAAGCTAAATTATTTTCAATGCAATTTGTATAGGTATTTTAAGAATGAATAAGTGGGGGAGGATTAACGAGTTGGAAGTTGAAGACCCGGAAGATATGATACAATTTTCAGCAGAAGACTTAACATGGACAGAGATTGAGGGGGACCAAGTTGCAGTTATTCCATATTGTCGACTTGATGATTTCATAAGTGGAGAGGAATCAAATGAAAGTGCACCCACCCAATTTCTTCTTAAGAATCACCGAAGTAAAAAAATAGAGGATATCAAAGTCACCAATTACTCAACATTCTTGGAGTACAGTATGTGAGTCTCTATATGCTTTTTCAAGATATGTGTAATTTTTTCAATATGCATAAATATTATATCTAATTTGTAGTAATTTTTTTACGTACAATTATTGGTGTTCATATGGTCCACAGTCGACAAGGAGAATTAGGAGTGCATCATCAGATCCAAAGACAACCCGCAATCGACATGAAAGTATTAAAGTTGGTTGCCAATGTCACTTCTTGGTGCGACGACTTGTGATGAGACCAGATGATGCTGTAATAATATATACTGCATGTAGACATATTGATGAATCCAATGTTATTTGTCATGGGACATATGCAATCGGAAGGTCCATGAGATTCAATTATGCACCACATTTAAGTTGGCATATGCGATCTACAGTCCAACATTTCGTTAAAAGAGGTTTTAATGCTACAATGATATGGGACAAGTTCATCTCTGATGTGAAGGATGGATCCGGTGAGTTATACACAGGGATACTTCGAGATACCTACATGACAAAAAAAGATATAAGTAACATTTATGGAACCTTATTAATGTAACAATCCTAATATCCCTTAGGATCTATCTCTATGAATCTCTATGTCAATGAAAAAGGAGGCTCCACCCATATCTCCCATATCAAAGTTCTATTTTAGACATTTCTTGAATTCATGTGCCCAATTCATTATTGGCAAGTAGACTATCATCCACATATAGGACTAAGAATATGAATTTTCTCCCACTGGCATTAGGTATATACAATGATCCACATTGTTCTCTGTAAAAACGAATAAAGAAATGACAATATGAAATTTAAAATACCATTGAAATGAAGCTTGTTTTAGCCCATATATGGATTTTCTGAGTCTGCAAACCAAATGATTTTCTTTATTAGAAGCAAAACCTTCAGGATAACTCATGTATACCTTTAAAGATTTGAATTGAGCGACTATATCTCTTATTTCCATAATGTGTTCATGTACTCCCTTACTATCGAGGAGTTTCATTAATCATAGCTTGTTCAATAAGGTGTTGACTAGTGCCTTTCTGGAAATCACATACTATTGTTTAACAACATTAATGAATATTTTTGCCTTAGAGAATTTTCGAATAGAACCTCAAATACCGTTTCTAGCATGGTTCTTGATAAACATTAAACTTAAGTGATTAGATCACTCACACCACTCTTATAAGGCCCTTTATGCTAGCGTACTAGATTTCATAGGGATGGTGACGGCTCCCGCCGTTTGATTACACCTGTTCAACTTTTATTAAGGGTCCGGATGGCTTTAATGCAGAATTACTCCACGGTACGTCGTCTCGTGGTTTGGGTTTAGGGTTTTAACCCGCTCTTCCGGTTACCGAGGCACACCTGCCGGTTCCTATCCCTTTTGTTAACGTTGCCGGGTTTCACTTACCATTTCCTCACTTCGTTTTGTTGGGAGACGCTCTGTCTGTGCCGCGGGAAGAACTCGGGTTTTTGCTCCAGGGTTTCAATGACGCCTTCGCCGTGGCTTGCCGTTGTTCTTAAGACTGTGGGTAACACTTTCGAGTCCCTGTTCTGTTGTATTACTGTTTATTTGGTATTTTCTCTGGTACTGTTAGTCAATAGCATATCGTTTTGGATTCCATACCCTCACTGCTTGCAATTCTCAGTTTAATTGGTCTGGTTTATTCCTAATTTGCAGGGTTACTCCGACTTCCACGCTTCTCTGGATCTCCTGGTAAGCTTACTTTCCCTGATAAATGTTTTGGGCTTTTATGGTTTCGTTCCTAACGTTTTTCTGCCACTGTCAGCAGGTCATGATGGTCTTTTTCTGGTTGTATCGAGTCTCTTCTGCATATACAGGTAACTGTCGTTAACTATTGCCGGATCTTTACCTCATTTTTTTGGATTAGGTTTCTCATGCCGGTTTCTAACATCGTTGTTTGGTGTTTTTCTTTCTTTCGCAGATACCCACTTGTCCCCTTCGATGTCCAATGCTGTCCTTCGAACTCGCTGGTGGATTCGTGACTTCAGTCACCGGGTAGTTCTACTCCACTTGTAGACAATATGTTTGTTTGTCGATGTTGAATGTTCTGTGGTTCTTTGTCTTCAGTTTAAATTCGGCCCTGTGGGTTAATGTCCCTTCAGATTATTGTTTGCTCGCTTTCGAGTTCTGTAATTGTATAACCCTTTTCGGGTTCTGGTTATTCGCTATCCTCCTTTTGGAATAACTCTGGTTGGGTAGTCCGTTTACGGCATCTGGGTGTTCGGTCGAGTCGTTGAGGGTCTCCTCGACGGTGTTGAGCCCTCCTCTTGTTATCTTGTATTTGGGCACCACAAGCCCTCGGCGTCTTATTTCAACTGCTATGATTTAAGTTATTTTTGGTTACGTCGTCACTGTGTGTGTCGTTGATTCAACAATGAATCCCCGCCTGTACTTTATATATATGTATGGCTTAATATACTCAAAGATTTCTTTTCTACAGGGGTTATTTGACTCTCGCTCTTTTATGTTATTGTCAATGAAACATGGAAATTCACAACTCCGTTCTCGAATATTTGATACTATTACATATATCAGTTAAAAGAAAGAATTTATAATGTGCCCTGTTCGAATTCTGTAGCTTTCGTTTCATGCATTCGATATCATGAGGGTTTGTCAAATTTTACAGTACCTGTAGATTCTCCGTTGCCGAATGAAAGTTTTCTTTTATCTGTGGGCCGTTTCCGGGACTCTTCACTGTTCTTTCGTTCACAGTTAATGATTCAGGTCGACTTCGGTCGTCCGCCTGTACTTGATTCGCTTTCTCTATTTGCTCCTTCTATTATGTAGTTGCTACTCACACACTTCACACACGATGATAATTTCTAAATAACAAAATAATTCTGAGTTCGTGATTCTGATGGCAGAGAATAATCTTGTGATTCAATTTTACAGTAATGAATGAAACAAATGTATCTTCTTCTTTTCTGATAAACCAAGATGGTTATGTTTGCTCTGTTTCTTTTCGGGGGAGAGAACCCGTACAATGCTGTCCCTCCTGTTTTTAAATAAAATGTTTTCAACTGTTCTTGGTAAAACTACTTTAACAGAAAGTAACTATTTTGCCAGTTATGAAACTAATTCTAACTGTTACAACTGTAAAGAACTAATTTAGTTAATTGCCCTGTAATTAGTTTCCTAAACAACTGTGACAGAAAAATAAAAAAAAACTAAAGTAAAAGTAAAATCAAATGACCGACAAGCCCAACACTTGTCTAGTTAAAATGAATGACCATTTGTTCCTGAATTCTTCATGAGACTGTCAGCCTTTTAAGTCTCCTCGGAGCTGGATGCTCCTGCATCAGGCTCCCGGGGTGACGAAAAATCATGGCTCCGTTCCATGAGGTCTTTAACAGAGTAGCCTGCTTTCTGGATTTGTGTCTCCGTCAACCATGAACTGTCCTCTATTGGACGGTTCCTCCATTTGACCAAATATCTCAAATATTCTTTCCTCCGTGTACGCTTTGCTACCTGTGTGTCCAAGATTCCCTCAATTTCGACGGGTGGTGCCTTCGGCATCTGTCTCGTCCATAAGTCTCCTTCCAATTGGGTGTCCCGTGGTGGCTCTGCCGCCGCATCATCTGCTGAACCTGCAACATAGGGGAACAGATCTGCCACATTAAATATAGGGGAAATACCAATCCCTGGTGGCAACTGTATCTCGTATGCGTTTGCAGAAAATTTGCGAATGATCTTGCAGGGCCCGATTTTCCTGAACTTTAGTTTGCTGTACTCTCGCTTAGGAAATCGTTCCTTGCGTAAGTACGCGAGAACTTCATCTCCGACATTATACTGCACTTCCCTGCGCTTGGTGTCAGCTCGCTGTTTATATTTCTGGCTGCTATCCTGCAATTTAAGCTTTACCTGTTCATGTAACTTGCTCATAGCTTGGGCGAAATCTTCTCCATCAGCACTCCGCTTCTCCAGTTTACCCAAATCTCGTAATTCGTGCACTCCTCGCGGGTGCATGCCATATAATATTTGGAAAGGACTGTAGCCTGTGCTACGGTTGGGAGAATCATTATATGCAAATTCTGCCTGTGCTAACACACGATCCCATGTACGAGAATTTTCACCTGTTAAACTTCTGAGCAAATTCCCCAAGCTCCTGTTCACTACCTCCGTCTGTCCGTCTGTCTGTGGATGGTAGGCGGAGCTGAACTGCAACTGAGTGTCTAGCTTCTTCCATAAGGTTCTCCAGAAGTGACCAGTAAATTTGACATCTCTGTCAGAAATAATGCTTCGTGGTAGTCCATGTAACCGTACAATTTCTGTGAAGAAAAGGTGCGCTATGTAGGTAGCGTCACTGGTTTTTCTGCACGGTACAAAGTGTGCCATCTTTGAAAATCGGTCGACTACAACCATCACCGAATCAAAGCCACGCTGTGTTTTTGGTAATCCTAGCACAAAGTCCATACTGACCGAATCCCACGGTCGACTAGGGACGGGTAATGGCATATAAAGGCCAGTGTTTTGACTGTGTCCTTTTGCCAATTGACAAGTTCTGCACCTAGCCACATATCTCTGTACATCCCTCTGCATCTTAGGCCAAAAATAGAAGTGCTGTACCTGTGCGATAGTTTTGTCAATTCCAAAGTGTCCTGCCAAACCTCCGCTGTGTTTCTCCTGTATGATATTGTCCCGCATGAACAATTTGGGATGCATAACTGTCCCCCCTTGAACAGTAAACCCTCCTGAAGGTTATAGTCCAGCCACTTGCTGTCATTTCGCAATAGCGGGTTTTGACAAGCCTCATAGGCTTCCATAAACTCGCTGTCCGTCGGATACAGCTCTTTCAGGTGCTCAAATCCTAAGATTTGCATGGTGCTCTCTTGTAACAGTAATGTTCTCCTACTGAGTGCATCTGCTACTTTATTCGATTGCCCACTAATATGTTTCAATACAAAAGTGAAACTTTGCAGATACTCAACCCAGGCTGCATGTTTATGGTTTAGTTTATGCTGTTGCATGATATACTGTAACGCAGAATTATCAGAAAATAAGACAAATTCGTTACCTAGTAAATAATGCCGCCAATGCTTTAAAGCCTGCACAATGGCGTAGAATTCCTTGTCATAGGTTGAGTACTTCTGTCTGCTCTCGTTTAGCTTCTCGCTGAAGTAAGCAACTGGTCTGTCCTCCTGGCTGAGAACTGCTCCAATGGCTGTACCACTGGCGTCACAACGAACTTGAAAAAGTTTGTTGAAATCTGGCAGTCTCAATATGGGTCTTTCAGTAATCTTTTTCTTTAAGATCTGAAAGCTTTTTTCTGCTGCTGTTGTCCAGTGAAAAGGTTGATTCACTTTTTTAATCGTGTCTAACATGGGGGCGCAAATCTCGCTGAAATTCCTAATGAACTTTCTGTAGAAACTGGCAAGTCCATGGAAACTTCGCACGTCAAACAAACTCTTCGGAGAGGGCCAGCTAACTATAGCTGCCACTTTCTCTGGGTCCATCTTTAATTCATTCTCCGCAATAACAAAACCCAGATATATCAGTTCCTTCTGAAAAAAGGTACATTTCTTCAAGTTGATTAACAGCTTGTTTTGCTGTAATTTCTTTAACACGCTCTGTAAATGTCTGTAATGCTCCTCCTTCGTTCTACTGAATATCAAAATATCATCCAAGTAAACTATAACAAACTTACCGTTGAATTCTTTCAGCACCTCATTCATCAACCGCATGAATGTGCTGGGAGCGTTACTCAAACCAAATGGCATCACCAGCCATTCATACAAGCCTTCATTCGTTTTGAATGCAGTTTTCCATTCATCTCCCTCACGAATCCTGATTTGGTGATACCCGCTTTTCAGATCAATCTTTGAAAAGTAGGTCGCTCCACTTAGGCAATCCATCATATCATCCATCCTTGGCAAGGGAAACCTGTATCTAACGGTAATCTTGTTAATGGCCCTGGAATCCGTACACATCCTCCATTCTCCACCTTTCTTGGGGGCCAAAACAGTGGGTACTGCGCAAGGACTCATGCTCTCCCGAATCAAGCCTTTGTCCAACAACTCTTGGACCTGTTTTCTAATCTCTTCATGGTCCTTGGGACTCATGCGGTAGGCTGCTTTGTTTGGCAGACTCGCTCCTGGTATAAAGTCAATGCAATGACTAATACCCCGTCTAGGTGGCAACTCATCTGGAAGGTCATCCACCACAATATCCCCAAAATCCTGTAGCAACCTCTGAACATCCTCTGGTAAATCTGATACCTGCGTGTGGAGCACCACTGTCTTTGGTCTCCTTATGACAGCAAAGCTTACCTCACTGTCCTCAATCTGTTTTATGAATTCTTTTCCTCCTAACAGCAGTGCCTTCACTCCACTGGCTTCTGCTGTGTTTTCCTCCTTGATGGGTACAAGCGTATGCTTGATCCCATCTTTCACAAATTTGTAACAGTTCGTTTTCCCATCGTGGACTGCACCTCTGTCAAACTGCCAAGGTCGTCCTAGCAACAAATGGCAGACATCCATTGGCATTACATCACAAAGGATTTTGTCCTTATATTTCCCAATCTGAAACTCTACTTCGCACTGTTCATCAACCAATAGTTGATGTCCCTTCTGCAACCATGATACCTTGTAGGGGGTGGGATGTTTCAGTCTCTTTAATCCCAATTTTTCCACCATCTCTACAGCTACTAGGTTATCGGTACTTCCGCTGTCAACAATCACCTTGCAGCATTTGCCTTGGGATTTGCAGACAGTGCGAAACAATGCTTTCCGCTGATCTGGCTCCGCAGCCTCCTTGGCTGGCTTTAACAGTACTTTGTTCATCACCAAGGCCTCACCTATCTCAGGTGTGTTCTCTGCTTCCTGAGGTGTCTCTTCTGCATCCTCTGGTTGCGTAACATAGGTTCCTCTTCCGCCTGCTGGTTCGCCCTCTGGACAGTCATAAGACTTATGTCCCAACTTATGACAACGGTAACACTGGACAGTTCCTCTGCCCCGACCAAAACCTCGTCCTCTCTGAGTTGGTCGTCCTTCCCGGTTACTGTTGTCTCTCTCTGCTGTACCAGTAGACTTAGAGCTGCTACCTTCCTCGTTCGAGGCTGTGCCTCTACCTCTGCCATATATTTTGCCTTTGCCTCTGCCAGAACCTCCTCCTCTCCGGGAGTTCTGTTTCCTATTTATCTTCTCTTCAGCCTTCAATGCAAACTGATAGGCTTCTTCTAATGTCTGCGGCGAAAGGATACCAATTTCGTCTAAAATCTCCCCTCTCAAGCCATTTACATACCTGGCCGTCTTCTCTGAGGTATCATCTACATATCCTGCTCGCAGATTTAACTTGTAAAACTCTTCTGTAAACTCTCTCACAGTCATCCCCCTCTGTTTCAGGTTCTGTACCTGCCTGTATAACATTATATGATAGTCCTTTGGTAAGAACTTCTCCTTCAGTTTTGCTTCCATCCTAGCCCATTTTTTAATTGGCTGTTTGCCTAACCTCCTTCTTTCGGCCTGAACGCTGTCCCACCATAAGGACGCATGTCCTTTCAACTTGGTGGCGGCAAATCTCACCTGTTTATCTTCGCTGGTCTCCTCAAACTCAAAGAATTTATTCACTTCACTTAACCAGTCTAACAACACTTCCGCTGATAAACTACCGTCATATGTAGGTAACTCATGCTTCGGTTTATGGCTGGATAGTAAAACTGATTTTAACAATCTCAATTCTGGTGTCATCCCCTCAAACTCATCCTGCTCTTGCTCAACTGCCTCTTCATCACTGTTATCCGCTGGGTTTCGTCTTCCTCCAGCTTCTATCACTGCCAATCTCTCTCGTAAAACTCTGACCTCTTCTCGCAGTCCGTCATCTACTGGTCTATGTACTAATCGTCCTCTGCCTCTTCCTCTTCCTCTTACCTCACCTTCACCTTCTGCCTGTTCCATTGTTTCTAATTCAAAAGAAACCTGCTCTGATACCACTTATGACGGCTCCCGCCGTTTGATTACACCTGTTCAACTTTTATTAAGGGTCCGGATGGCTTTAATGCAGAATTACTCCACGGTACGTCGTCTCGTGGTTTGGGTTTAGGGTTTTAACCCGCTCTTCCGGTTACCGAGGCACACCTGCCGGTTCCTATCCCTTTTGTTAACGTTGCCGGGTTTCACTTACCATTTCCTCACTTCGTTTTGTTGGGAGACGCTCTGTCTGTGCCGCGGGAAGAACTCGGGTTTTTGCTCCAGGGTTTCAATGACGCCTTCGCCGTGGCTTGCCGTTGTTCTTAAGACTGTGGGTAACACTTTCGAGTCCCTGTTCTGTTGTATTACTGTTTATTTGGTATTTTCTCTGGTACTGTTAGTCAATAGCATATCGTTTTGGATTCCATACCCTCACTGCTTGCAATTCTCAGTTTAATTGGTCTGGTTTATTCCTAATTTGCAGGGTTACTCAGACTTCCACGCTTCTCTGGATCTCCTGGTAAGCTTACTTTCCCTGATAAATGTTTTGGGCTTTTATGGTTTCGTTCCTAACGTTTTTCTGCCACTGTCAGCAGGTCATGATGGTCTTTTTCTGGTTGTATCGAGTCTCTTCTGCATATACAGGTAACTGTCGTTAACTATTGCCGGATCTTTACCTCATTTTTTTGGATTAGGTTTCTCATGCCGGTTTCTAACATCGTTGTTTGGTGTTTTTCTTTCTTTCGCAGATACCCACTTGTCCCCTTCGATGTCCAATGCTGTCCTTCGAACTCGCTGGTGGATTCGTGACTTCAGTCACCGGGTAGTTCTACTCCACTTGTAGACAATATGTTTGTTTGTCGATGTTGAATGTTCTGTGGTTCTTTGTCTTCAGTTTAAATTCGGCCCTGTGGGTTAATGTCCCTTCAGATTATTGTTTGCTCGCTTTCGAGTTCTGTAATTGTATAACCCTTTTCGGGTTCTGGTTATTCGCTATCCTCCTTTTGGAATAACTCTGGTTGGGTAGTCCGTTTACGGCATCTGGGTGTTCGGTCGAGTCGTTGAGGGTCTCCTCGATGGTGTTGAGCCCTCCTCTTGTTATCTTGTATTTGGGCACCACAAGCCCTCGGCGTCTTATTTCAACTGCTATGATTTAAGTTATTTTTGGTTACGTCGTCACTGTGTGTGTCGTTGATTCAACAATGAATCCCCGCCTGTACTTTATATATATGTATGGCTTAATATACTCAAAGATTTCTTTTCTACAGGGGTTATTTGACTCTCGCTCTTTTATGTTATTGTCAATGAAACATGGAAATTCACAACTCCGTTCTCGAATATTTGATACTATTACATATATCAGTTAAAAGAAAGAATTTATAATGTGCCCTGTTCGAATTCTGTAGCTTTCGTTTCATGCATTCGATATCATGAGGGTTTGTCAAATTTTACAGTACCTGTAGATTCTCCGTTGCCGAATGAAAGTTTTCTTTTATCTGTGGGCCGTTTCCGGGACTCTTCACTGTTCTTTCGTTCACAGTTAATGATTCAGGTCGACTTCGGTCGTCCGCCTGTACTTGATTCGCTTTCTCTATTTGCTCCTTCTATTATGTAGTTGCTACTCACACACTTCACACACGATGATAATTTCTAAATAACAAAATAATTCTGAGTTCGTGATTCTGATGGCAGAGAATAATCTTGTGATTCAATTTTACAGTAATGAATGAAACAAATGTATCTTCTTCTTTTCTGATAAACCAAGATGGTTATGTTTGCTCTGTTTCTTTTCGGGGGAGAGAACCCGTACAATGCTGTCCCTCCTGTTTTTAAATAAAATGTTTTCAACTGTTCTTGGTAAAACTACTTTAACAGAAAGTAACTATTTTGCCAGTTATGAAACTAATTCTAACTGTTACAACTGTAAAGAACTAATTTAGTTAATTGCCCTATAATTAGTTTCCTAAACAACTGTGACAGAAAAATAAAAAAAAACTAAAGTAAAAGTAAAATCAAATGACCGACAAGCCCAACACTTGTCTAGTTAAAATGAATGACCATTTGTTCCTGAATTCTTCATGAGACTGTCAGCCTTTTAAGTCTCCTCGGAGCTGGATGCTCCTGCATCAGATGGGTAGTTCATTCTCATGGAACACTAAATCTAAGTCCATGCACCCTAATGTAAGGAGATTTTTCTCCTTCCAATCCTCAAAATTATCATTAGTTAACATTGGAACATAAGATGATTCATTATACATAAATGTAGATGGAATAGCTACAAAATTTAAAAAGAAAAATGTTGTGCTTCATAAATGACAATAATTTAGATTATCAACCTATGTTAATTATATTAAAAGAAAAATAATGTGTCATCATAATTCTCCTATGGGCCAATATTACAATATGTCGCTTTATTTCTCAATAAATTTATAATGCAACCTATAGGCCTGACATCAATAGGGAAATGACCCATTACCTGTGGAAATTTAGAGTCACCTCTAATTTGATGTTAAATTTATCATCACATTCTCATTAATTCATGAATTGTGATTTCCTCCCTATGAAGCCAAGACATATTATTTT
>APFE031021697.1:0-11761 GCA_000404065.3 Pinus taeda
AATAATCCTCTTATTACCACAGTGGGACTAGTGTCATGGCACAGTAAACTTTGATAGTAAAATTACATCAACAAAGACTAAATCTATGCGTTTTGAAACATGTTATTTATAACAAAAATTCATAACTATTTTCCTATGAAAGATCTTTAACTGAAGACACGTAAAAGGACAGTGTCTATAAGCTTAGCATAATAGTTGCCGAGATTATTCAATCTATCAAGAGTGGTTGTTGGATTCACATCGTGGGGCAGCCTATAGGTGTCAACATGACCCCAAGGATTTAGAAACGGCCACGAATCCTTCACGTTTTTGAAAACAGAGTCTGGTTTCCGTAGGACTCCTTCATTGGACCACCATTTGACCACCATTGACCACGGCTTTCCTTAATGAATCTGGTTGAAACAATAGGACCTGATCCATGTCCAGGTCATTTCTAACTTTCCCACGTACCTTGTTTTTCCTGATGACACCTGCAACCTAGAGTTTAACAAAAATAGCTGCGGAAAGTTGAACCAACTGCAGAAAGTGGTTGCATTCCGCAACTCATGAGAAAAATCTAATTCAAACAACAAACACAAAAACATTATTAGAAAACCACTTGAATGCTCTTTTCGAATCAATATGCAATGATTTTTGATAGCTTATGAGGTCCAGGTGAGAGGAAAAAGTCTAGGAAAGTGTGTAGGAGATATGTAGTTTCAAGGCTCAACATACCCCCACTATGAAGGTGTTGCATGTCGCCATGCAACCAAAACTTTGACCATCCTCCCTTTAGTTGATGTGTTCAGAGACCTCTACTATCACATCCAACCTTCTTCTCTTCTTTCTTGGTACAACTACCATCCTAGGCTTTCTCATTAAGCACCTGAATTTGAGGTTGATAAGAGCTCTCCTCAACCTCCTGCTCTTTTTTTTTAATTTCCTATTCTTCTTCCGCTACAACCCAAGATGCAACATGGTGTTGTCGTGAATGATCTTATCCCATCTGCTTTGTTCCTTCAATGTTTCATTTTCTCTTTTGATGTGTCTATTTAAGACCTCCAGTTCAAAAACTTCCTATTTTAGTGATTGGATTAGAGCTTCCTGTGCTGCATTAGGCTGGGTAGATGAAGTGCCTGGATCTGTGGCAGTCTTCTCCAATGACTCGATATAATCATACATTTCTTGCTGGTTTGGGTCTATCGCAGGTGTAGTCTTTCTTGTGCTAACCGCAAAATCCGGTTGAGAAGGACTCATGTCAAAATCTAGCTGAGAAATAGGAGTATGGTGTGGGCTACGGCCAAGAGAGATTGTTGAAGGTTGTTCCAGTGTTTCCCCTCCTAAGTCAATGAAGTGGGGCCCTTTAGTTTGTACTGTCCTCAATTTCCCTTTAAGTCTGGAGCTTCTCCTTAAATTTTGTGAGCTAGTGTCCTCTTTCTCCATACTCTATTTTTCTTTCCCTTTCTTCTTTGTTGCAGCTGATTGTTCATGAAGATAAACTAGTCTTTCAGACAGTATTTGGTGGTCCTCTTCTGAGGAAGGTTCTGGGGTTTGATAGAAAACCTCAATGTTTCTTTTCCCCTTTAATTTTCTTTGCTTCCTACCCTCAGTTCTTTCCTTCTTACTTTCAGAGAACTTTTCTTCTTGATTAATTTCTTTGGCTATATTAGTAGGAGTGTCTTGAATTCTCTCACTGGTTTTCTTTCTCCTACTCTTCCTTGTTGAGCTACTCTCTGGTGTTTCAGGTGGATCTTGAAAGAAGTTTCTAACTAGAAACTGTTCCCAGGTTTCCTTCTTTTCTTTCAACTGCTTTTCAATCAAAATTTTCACAAGGCCGTGATGGTACAAGTGGGGTTCTATGTCCTCCAGATTTCTTTGGACAGTTGTGGACATCTTTTTCAGGCTATTCAATAAAAATTAAGGAAAATTGAGAGTTTGATTTTCTATAAAATTCATCAGCAACCGGGAGTGGTACATATACATGGACCCAAATCATCCTTCACATGTAATAAACTTTTGGATTATCAACAATAGACTGTCCCACTTTTCTTCTAAAGCATAGACAGGGATTTCACGTTTGAAAATGGTTATATCCATACCTGGATTGCATAGGATAACCCTCCAGGCCCTCTCGTCAAAGCTTTTATTTTTGAACCATCGTTCTCTCTCCTATGGGAGTTCTATTACGGCTGCTATAGATGCCTCTGTGACAGAAAATTTAAGGTCTCCAACCTCAACTTCCATGCCATTAAAATACCTCGCAAAAGTCTTCATAATTTCTTTATTGTAGCCTCTGAATTTCTGAATGAACCGTAGCCTCTGTGCCTTCCTTAGTATCATTTTCAATTGCGGATACCCCTCCATGAATTTGGGCCCTTCCGGTTCTGCTCTCAACAAAAGACCCATTCCTTCCTCCTGCCTTAAAATACGTCTACGTGAGTAAAGGATTGACGAAGGTGAGAAGGCTGGGTTAGCAGGAGATGGACAAGGTTTATGGAGAAAACCCAGTGATTGTAAATGGAAAAACAAAGAACAGGTAGCGGGAATGCATTCACGGAGTGGAGCGGAGGCTTATGTGAACAGGGTAGAAATGACAAACGGAATAGTATGGAAATAGAATGAACTCAACTTTTGAGATAGAAGGTTGCGGAATAGGCGTGAGTATGTTTCCAAAATGGCTATGGATTTGTGCAGCGAGGAAGAGCCATGATCAAATCAATTACATCCCCATAATTACCTATTTTAACAGGTGGAGTGTCAAAGTACAACCAATCACGAGTTAAATCCGAAGGCTGATCATGAGGCTGTTTAAAAATTAATGAAAGGTTCGTGGAGGAATCAATGCCATGGAATGGTTATGGAAGCCATCAATGCAAATCATTATATATAATGGAGCCATGGTTTCATAACTATATAGAATGTGTTTTAAATTTCTATTTGAAATGAATCTTACTCATACCTTGGAATTTTTGCCACTTCTGTCCATTAACCTTTGATTAGCTGCTCCTTGTTGATGCTTTTAGGTGCTTCATATCTTCAACATATTTCCTTTGTCATACCTGCATTTGGTTCTTTTTATTATTTGGCTAACATCTGACTATCATTGTTGAATAACAGAGTGCTAGCTGCGAAATCAACAACTAGCTGCAGAAACTGATACAGTGAACATATGACTGAATGGAGATGGATGAATGATGACTGAGTAAATGAAAACTGGTCATGAAAAAAACTTTTATTGGTATAATGAAATGAAATTAAGTGAAATGGAGTGAAGTGGAGTGAGATGAAGTGAAGTGACATGAAACTGTGAAGTGAGAAAGAGACCTTTTTTTTTTGGAAAATGTAGGGCGTCAGAAGGTTTTGATTTTCACCCTGTATTTTCTGTATAAGACTGCCAATCAATGATTGGTTTTCAGGCTTATACAATTTTTTATTTTTTTTTTAATAGAAACAGAGTAAGAGCAAGGACTAGGCTGGTGGAGAAGAAGGATTCTTCTTCACCAGCCTTATTGCAGAATTATCCTGAAAGATTTTGACAAGTTCCTCCTTTGAGAGTGGCTTATGATGGATCTTTAATCTATGACCATTCACAATAAGAGGATTTTGATATTCATCAATGGTTTTGATTCTTACCGCTCCATTGCTAAATACTTTGTCAATCTCATATGGCCCAAGCCAGTGAGTCTGAAATTTACCCTTGAAATCTTTGAACCTGGAATCAAATAGCAATGTCAATCTCCTTCTTGAAACTATTTCTCTTTGATGTATTTGTCATGCCACTTAGCTCTTTGATATTGAACTAGATTAGTTCTTACGATTCCTTCTTGTCTGATCTCATATAGTTCATTCAACTGCTCCATTCTATGCTTTTGGGCTTCTGATAGATCCATTCCCAATTGAACTGCCATCTTGAAAGTTTTAACTTCAGACTTAATGGGGAGCAAGACTTCTTTCCCATAAACAAGTTCATAGGGAGAATGTCCTATTGTATTCCTCCATGTAGTTCTATAGGCCCATAAGACTTCAGGAAGCCTTTCTTCCTAATCTCTTCTATGCATATGAATAGTCTTGGTAATGATGCCTTCAAGAACTTTGTTTGTAGACTCTACTTGACCATTCGCTTGCGGATGGTAAGGAGTAGATTTTCTATGCTTGACTTTGTGTTCTTCCATCAGCTTCTCCACCAGGTTGGATGTGAATTGGCCTCCCTGATCTATCACAATTTCTCTTGGAACACCAAAGAGAGTAAAAATATCCTCATAAAGAAAACTAATAACTAAATGCTCAGTAGCATAAAATAATGCTTTGGCTTCTACCCATTCAGTGACATAATCAGTACATACCAATATATACTTTCTTTGTTTAGATGGTGGGTTAATAGGTCCAATGAAGTCTAAAGCCCATTTTTCAAAGGGTTTGATGAGTACCTATGGCTGCAATGGCATTTCATTTGAAAGGGTAGGTTTCCCTACTCTTTGGCAGCTATCGCACCTTTTGACATATTGTTTGCATCTTTGAAGAGGGATGGCCAATAATATCCTATAGAGAGGATTTTATAGGCTGTCCTTTTGTCAGCAAAGTGTCCGCTGCATGGCTCATCATGACATGCTTTGATAATATTAGGAATTTTATCTTCCCTAACACATCTCCTGATCATAAGATCTGGCCCTATTTTAAACAATTCGTTAGAAATCCATGAATATTTTGAACTCTCCTAAATAATCTTTCTTCTTTCACCAGGAAATAAATGTGGAGGCAGTTTCCCTGTAACCAAATAGTTAGCTATATCTACATACCAAGGGGTCTGAGTAGTTACTGCAAATAAATATTCATCAGGAAACTTGTCCTCTACAGGAGAATCTTCTTTAGTATTCTGAATCCTAGACAAGAAATCAGCGACTGTATTTTGTTTTCCTGGTCTATCCAACACAGTAATATTGAATTCCTGTAAAAGTAGGAGCCACCTTGTAACTCTTCCATTAGTAATAAGTTTTTCATTAGATATCTAATTGTAGAATGATCAGTATGAATAAAAGTTTCATAGCTTGTTATATAACGTCTGAACTTATTGATTGCATGAACAACAGCTAAGAACTCTTTTTCATTCACAGTATAGTTCAACTCAATGGGAGTTAAATTTTTACTGGTATAGTAAATGGCATAAGGGACTAAATCTTTTTGACCCAACACATCTCCTAGAGCTGTATCTGAAGCATCTATAGAAATATGGAAAGGAAGTTTCCAATTTGGTCCTCTCAAGATAAGCGCTTCAGATATTCTTGTTTTCAATGTTTCAAACGCTGATTGGCAATCAGGACCCCAATTGAATTCACAGTCTTTTGTACGTATTTTGAAGAGTGGATATGCTATTTTGGTAAAGTTTTCTATAAATCTTCTATAATATCCAGTAAATCCCAGAAAACTTCTAACATCTTTTTGGAAATTTGGAATAGGTAACTTGGAGATGACTTCAACTTTTGATTTATCAACTTTAATCCCATCCCCTGAAATATGATGTCCCAAAACAATACCTTTAGTAAACATCATAAAGCATTTTTCGTGGCTTAATGAAAGGTTTGTTTCTTTACATCTTATAAGGACTTTTTCCAAATTTTCTAATGCCTCTTCAAATGAATCACCATAAACTATAAAATCATCCATATAAACCTTTACACAAACATGGATTAGATCAAAAAAAATTCCTAACACTACTCTTTGGAATGTTGCAGGTGCATTACATAATCCAAAAGGAAACACTCGATAAGAAAAATTTCCCCATGGATAGGTAAATGTGGTCTTATCCTGATCTTCAAGTGCTACCTGAATTTGATTATAACCACTAAAACCATCCAGAAATGAAAACTACTTTTTTCCTGCTAATGTATCTAATACTTGATCAATAAAGGGCAAAGGAAAGTGATCCTTCAAAGTTGCTTTATTCAATTCCCTAAAATCAATGCATACCCTCGATTTACCATTCTTTTTATGTACTATAACCAAAGTGGAAACCCATCGGCTATCTGAAATTGGATAAATGAAGTTTACATTGAGTAGTTTTTGGAGCTCTTCTTTCACTATATCCCTAAGATTTGGATTCATCCTTCTCTGAGGTTGTCTGATTGGTCTATTGTTTTCCTCGATATAGATATGATGGATGCAAGTCTTAGGATCAATACCTTTCATATCAGTATACTCCCATGCAAATGTAGTGGAATTTTTTTGCAAGATTTTGGTTAGTTCTTCCTGTTGTGATTTTTCCAAATTTTTGTTGATATTTAATGTTTTACCTAGAAAAATCTCAATGGTAGAACTACCGAACTCTTCCATAGAGTAAAGAGACATTTGTCTTGATGATAAATACTCAATATCATAATCTAACTGAAATTGTGTGTGGTCATATTCTGAAGATGTTTCAAAAGTTTCCAATGTATTCAGAATTGACTATCTTCACTAATTTTAGAAATGGTAAAGACATGTTGTATACTGTCTTCATCATCGGCCCATTCATTGTCTCCTACTTCTGTAATTGCTTTTGCTGGAGGATACAAATTGAATTTCTTTATCGAACTACCATAAAAAATGTACATATCCCCACATCTACAACTAATGAAAGCATCAGTTGTGGCTAGCCAAGGTCTTCCTAAGATGAGTGGGTGCCCCCCTAAATTACTCTTGGGAGTCAAAAATCATGAAATCTACTCGATATTCCCAAGAATCTAAGGAGACTGAAATATCTTCTAGTACACCATATGGTTTGATTATTGATCTATCTGCAAGTTGCAGTAAGGTGGGTGTAAAAATAAGATTAGGAAGTTTAACCTGTTCTATAGTCTGTCTACTCATAATGTTTATAGCAGCCCCTAAGTCAATCAAAGTATTTGGAATTTCTATCCCATTTATATGTGTCTTGAAAATTGGACTACCTGGATCCACATATTTCTGCATGGTAATTTTTCCCATCATGATATCTGCAATTTTTCCTACCAAGTGGATTCTTCTTTTATCTCTTGGTTTCCTTCCTGGTCTTTTAAGATTCAACTCCTTTATTGTTTTTGCTAGAATAGAAATTTCTCTAATGGCTTGTAGAAAGGGAATCTTTATATAGACATTCTTTAATTCATCTAGAAAATCATATTCAAGAAATAAGATTGTTTTCCACTCCTTTGTCAATTTGTATTCTTTCATGGAAAGGAGGTGTGGATGAAGATGCAGGTTGCTCAACTATAGAAGTTGTGGGGGTTGACTCTTTTTCTTTCTCTTTTTGAATGTTTGGGTTTTGAAGAGATGCTTCCTCAGAACCTTTATTGACTTTAAGAGAATCCTCCTCGGAGGTATCTCGCTTTTGAATATCTATAGAAGGTTTTTCTAAAACTCTACTAGACCTGAGTTGTACATCATTAAGAGGAACAATCATATAGGTAGGAAATTGTTGTCCTTCTACCATGTAATCATTCTGAGGATTTTTATTGTTGGGATTTGGCAATGATTGAGATGGTAGTTTATTTGTATTTTGTTGAAATGGAAGCAAGAGTTGAGGATTTGGATTTTGTTGAGAAGGTTGTTGTTGTGGAAATGGCAATGAAAGTTGTGGGTTTTGATTTGGAAGTTGTGGATTTTGTTGATTTTGAAAAGATGGAGGACATGGATAAAATTGAGCAAATCTCCCATAAGGATTTTGCATCCCTTGTGCCCATGATTGATATTAAGGTTGGGGCCATGGTTGTTGCCAACAATTCCAATTTGGCAAGGGCTGAAAGTTCATAGGGTTGTTAAATCCTTGATTTTTTTGGTCTTCTTGAAACAAAACAAAGGGATTCTACTAAATTTGGATCTTCTTGAAAGACAGCTTTGAGACCACGAATTGAAGGACAATCCTTGGTTTCATGACTTTCTGAGCAAATCATACATGTTTCTACAACTTTTGCATCCAAGGGGCATTCCCTTAGAGCATGTTTCTTCCCACATTTTGGAAAAAAGATGGCCAAGGCATCAGCTTTTGTTTTCTGCTTGTTTTGTATTTTAAGGGTGTCTAGTTGTTCACTATGGCTCCCTAGAATATCAGTTTTGAACTCATCAAGCATATTGCCAATCTCTACCCTACTTACTGATCCAGTTTTAGATTTGTTTGCTCTAATAAGAGAAGGATCCCTAGGCCCTTTTCCTATTTTAGATTTTCCCCTCGAGAGATGGACACATAGTTCTGCTATGTCACGAAGTGGAAGTTGAGAAATATCTCTCTTCCCCATCATGCTTAAAATATCTATCCATTCATCTCCAATGGTTTTTAATAGAAGGGATTTCAAGGTTTCCTCATCTAAATTATTCATTTTTTCTCTCTTTAAGTTGTATTGAAATATCTCAAGTAAATCCTCCAAGTTTTCATCTTCTTTTTGCATCATTTTGAATACCTCATCCTTATGATTGGTGGGCATTCAATAGTCCAGGTATCTATCCAAAAATGGTTTTTTCATATCATTCCAAGTCCTATTATATTGGGTGACTAATCCCATAAACCATTTCAAAGCAACTCCCTTCAATGTTGAAGGAAACAGTTTGAGTTTTTGAGAGTCTTCCATATAGTCATAGGTTCGGCACACGACTTCAAACTCAAATAGAAATGTTTCAGGATCCTCACTTCGCAACCCATAAAGTTCGGGAGAACAGATGATGAAATGTTTTTCATTGTTGTATGGGTTTCCCTCATCAACTATAGGGAATCCAAATGAGTTATCTCCTTCCCTATTTCCTCCATTATTACCTCTACCTCCACCATTGTTGCCTCCATTATTTCCTCTTCCTCTACCTCTATCCCCTCCTCCAAATCCATCTACTACTTCCTCCATCATGATAGTTTCCTCAAAATCTTCTAGTTCTTCTATCAAGGGTAGACAAAAGAGATTTTCTCATTTTCCCTCTTCTTTAGGTGATTCTAGTTCTTTGATTACAATATGTTCCCCTGTAGAAGTGAAGAAAGGTTCTTCACCTAGATCAAATTTAGTAGATAGTGTGGGAGAATCCTCTAATTCAGTTGCTGCTCCTTGAATTCCAGGAATCCTAAGGCTAGGAGTAGATGAAGGTGAATCTTGTCTATGCCTTGAAGTAGCTAGATTTGTGAAAATCAAACTCTTGGCCCTAGCTATAAACTTTCCTATTATAGCTCCAAATCTCACTATTATGGTTTGTGATGTTGCACTCATGGCCTAGGGAAACCCCTCCTTCCGGACATGGTCTCAAATTTAAAAAACAGTGTTTTATTCCCTGTACGCGACATTGCCCTGAGTTAAATGCGTGTATACGTGGGTCCATATATACCCAACCCGCGTATATGTATTAAAACACTTAAAAAAATATAAAACTCCTTATTTTCGGGCGGAGATCGCAGGTTTTACCTGATGATCACCTGTTAGTGCCCGTGGCCCCAACTATTCCTAACCAATTCCTAACTAAAAAACTACTTCGGAATTGGTATAAAAAGACATCAAAGGGAAGGCCTAAAGGAGGAGAGAAGAAAGAGAAAGGTTATTATACTGAGATTTTCCCCTGACCAAGTCTAAAGACCCTTGTGCCTTCTGCACTTCACACATTTGTACAGGAAACCCTTGTTTCCTTGTGATTTGATGTTCATCCCTTAGTTATGGCATCATGGTGTGAGTCTTGGAAGGAGATATGCTAGAGGCTTGAGGCGGGACGGATCCGGAAGGAAGTTGTGCTTGGAGCCTGCAAAATGCTGCTCAGGTGATATTACTCCTTTTGTACTTTCTATTTGTCTATAATAAAGAAACACGTCTTGGTTCCCGATATGCTTCTTCTTTATGTTTATGATGTTCATGTTTGAATTTCATGTATGAATGGATGTTTAAAAGTTCATAACTAACTTCCTCTTTATAACATAAGATAATTTGTAAAATCTTTGTCCATATATGTTGCATCTTTGAAATTGTTTGGTTTTGCAGGGAAAAGGAGCAAAAGGACGTGAAGAAGGGTTTGGACCCTTGAGGAACTACCCGAACGTAGGACCTGAGGTACGTCTCTTACTTAGAATGAGCTTTGTGCTAGCATAATGGCTGTGTGTATGCATGTTCTTTGTTTAGACAACTTTCAGTCTGCTAGGGTTCCACCCAAAAGCCCTAGGGGATCAAATCCCTCAACAGAATTGGTGACTCCGCTGGGGCCAACGCTCTTGTTGTTCCTAGTTTGGGTGTTTTTCAAGCCTATCAGGGCTCAGTTGCTTGCTGGTTTACTGTTTTTGTCTGGTCTGTTCTTTACTTCTGAGTTTTGCCAGTTTCTTCAGTTTATTTTTTATTTTTCTTGAAATATTATATATACGCTTGTTTCCTTAGTTACAGAAGCGTATAAACGCTTCTTTCATGAATAAAACCCGCGTATACGCAGGTTTCCTCAGGCACAGTAGCGTATGCACGCAATCTGCACTAGGTACAGTCGCATATATCTTGCAAATTTTAAGATTTATAAATTTTTGTGTCTCTGAAGTTTGTCTGGTGTTTTGAGTCGGTTTGAAACAGTCATTTTTGTCAGTATCAGTTGTCTGTATTACAGCAAGCGTCTTACTCCAATTTCTCTCTAATTATAAGGAGTATTGGTCTAGTTTTGTGTTTGCAAGAGTCATCATCTTTTTGCTAAAAGAACGCAAGATTTCTTGATTGGAATCTTGGCTGCTCTGAGTTATCAGAGCAGAAATATTGTTATCAATCTTTGTGTTTGAACTTTTCTTTTTGGTGACTTTTTTGTTTGCTTAACGAAATCGCTTTTTATGACCATTTACTTCTTTGTTTCATCAAAGTTGTCATTAGATACTTTCTTGAAATTGTCTTTTTGATATTTTTTTTGGTCTTTGTTACCAAAGCTTTCCTTGCTGCTTTCGGTTGTTAAAAAGCCTGTTTGAACACATTTGTTTTTGTTGAGTTTTCATTCTTTGTAGGGTGTCAACTTGCAAAAGTGTTTCTTGCTTGTCGTTTCAATCGCAAAGTTTCAGTTTTTGTTGAAAGCATTGTCGAAAAGACATTTTTGTTGCTACTTGGAAGAGAACTTTTTGAAAAGTTTTTGTTTTGCTTTCTTGAACTTGCTTTTCATTTGGTTTCCTTTTGGTGAGTGAAAGTGCTTTATGTTATCTTGAGTTTTGCTTTTAGTATTTAGACGAAATGAATTATAGCATCTCATATTCCATCTGAATATTGTAAGTGGCAAAAGAAAATTGGATAAGCAAAGCAACTTTCATTTCTTGTTTTAGATTAGTTTTCAATCTTGCATCAAGAATTTAGTTGTTGCATTAGGATAGATTTGCATCTCTTTAGGCATAAATAGTTTTGTTAACTTTTGAGTGTGAAGTGTGAATGAAAATAAAAGAAAAGAAAAGTTTTGTTTCATTAGAAGTTTCCTCTCGAACCCTGTAGAAATTACTCTTCATCGAAAAACAATGACAAAGTGTACATGCATATAGTTAGGTTTTATTAATTTCTTTTGCGTCGAAAAAACACCACTAGTTTCACTTCCATCATCCTTTGACTTAAAGAACAACCCTTAAAAGCAAGTGCTAACTAAAATCAACTAGAACTTTTTTCTTTTAAGTTAAATACACAAACAAGTTTTAGGATTTTAGGGCCTTGGATTAGGTGAGTGGAGAGTTAACTCTCCAAGGCCATATTAAAACGTCAAACATAGGAGTCCTGATTAACGAGAGAAATCCATAGCGTTAGGAAGACCAGGAAACTCCGGTCTGGGAAGTTAAGCAACGAGGGTCCTGTGAAACAGCGAGAGAGATACC
>APFE031021705.1:0-13544 GCA_000404065.3 Pinus taeda
CTCTTTCTGAACTCTTGAGTATACCCTTGTACACTTTGCCCTTTCAACTGCCGAAGAGTTTTCCAACTCATCATGGCTTGTTGCATGTAGGCCAATGGATAGAACTGCTTTTTGATTGTAGCAGCAAATTCACTCCAGACAGAGATGGTCTTACCATGTCTTTTTATATCAGTTTGTGTTCTGCCTTCCGACCAAACCAAGGCAGTGCCTCCTAGGCGTAGGCTTGCCAGCTGAATCTTACTCTTGTTCAAGTCTATGTTCTATACTCTGCAATACACATATTTTTGTCTAATCCAGTTGTCCAACTTTAAAGCATTTAGCTCTCCATCATATATAGGCAAACCAAATTTGACATCCAGTTTAATCAAGGATGCTTTCTTATTATGCATAGGGCTATTAGGAGGTGTAGGAAAGCTTTCTTCTTTCCCCTTTCCTTTGGAGTGGTCATGGGAATGAGATTCATCTTCTTCTTTATCTTGTTTAAAGCCTGAGGAATCTTCATCCTTATGCTTTCTAGAGTCCCTATACATTTCTTCTACCATAGACTTTATAGCTAGGAAACTTTCTATGAATTGAGGGTCTGGCCCTACAGAACCTTCCTCTGACATTGTCTTATGAGAATAGACTCTCCCAATTGCAGGATTAGTTTCCACTAACTCTCCTTCTCCTGATTTGAGCTTTGATCTAGTGAGCATTCATAGCTAAACCAACACAAGCTTCTCTAACCTTACAGCCTAGTGCTCTGATACCACTTAATCTAATAATCACCCTATGAGTGACCTCAGCTGAAGATTTATTAAACAAAAAGTATTACATACTCATGTGATGGTATGTGTGTGTTGTGTGTTATTGAAACAACGGATCGATCAGATTGCCAATACACATACATTTAAATGGAAAGACATCAGAGAAATACAGTAAGCAACACAAAGACAAACAATTTTTTTAATAAGGGGTTCACCCTATTCTCCAAGGCTACGTCTCTGGTCCAGCTTCAGTGGTGGCCTTGTTTTATTGTGTCTTTAAGCAGAGAAATTACAATACAGGGACTCAATGTGAGTTCTCCTGAAGTAGATTTTGCTAAGTAGGGTGGTTCTTGGATTCCCCAAGCCACTCGGAGTACATAGACTCTTGTTACTCCTACAAGCTCTGTGACCCTCGGTCTATAGTGGAAAGAGCCGAATGTGATGCTCAGTCCGGACAGATTCCTCTATGGGAAGGCTTGAATCTTCAAGATCTCTGGTGCTCAACGCTGCCTGTGGTCAGCTCAGCCCTCTGTCTCGTCTTCTTGGCTTTACTATTCTTTGTGTTCAGTCCTCCTCTCGGGTGCACTGTTCACTATCTCTCTTGGTCGCTTGGACTCCTCTAAAAATCTCCTCTTCAACTGTCTCTGTTCCTGGCTTTAACCATTCAATCCCTATGCCTATTTGGTTCCTCTCCTGCCTGCATCGATTCTCCTTCTGCAGCTGCACTTGGAGTTCCCTATTCGGCGTCAACATGAATGCTCAGGAAGTGCCACGTGTCCCCATCGGAACAACGCAAGTCTGCTCTTCGATTCATTTCTTCGGTTATGTCGTGGATACGTTCTTTCTCTAATGTGGCGGTCAACGAATTCCAAATTCCTTTAAATCGCGGCTTAATTCTCTATTGATTCCGCTTCTTTCTATCGAGCGCAATCTCAGCCATCCAATCTGGGCTCCTCCAGATCCAATGTCATACGCACGTCGAGCGTGGTTGACTTGCTCGACCGATAGCATGCGATCACAGCGGTTTTTCTCTCACCTCCACTGCCACGCGTCGATCGCTAAGTGGGATTGCTCCGCTCTCCTCCAAAACCTCTTACCGTTCAAGGGCGCCCCGATCGATACCGCCGGTTTTCCAGAGCGCGGGACCCACCTTTTTCCTTTAGCGCTTTTTGTTTCTCCACCCGTGGTTCTCCGGCCCCCAACGTGACCTAGTGCTTAAGGCTTTTCCATTTTAGCCTTGTTTGCCCAGCGATGTGCGATTAGCGCATCAAAATCGTCTCCTTTTCCCGATCCAAGGCTCCTAGGGGCTGCTTTGACGTCTTGCGCAGTCTCCATGGGCCTCGGTCAGCGCGCTTTGACCGAGGTCCTCGTCATTCCACATCGGCTGTCATGGCCACTGGTTCAAGGTGTTTTTTGATCGCTGTCTTGGAATTTTCAAGGATTTGTTGAACTCGATATAGTCAAGTTTCTTGACAGTCTTTTGTGGATCCGATTTGGATCAATCCTTGTAAGGGATAGCTGTTTTACCGACATGTTGAATACTATCTGAAGAGGTTGGGTCAAATGAAAATTAAGTTAGCTAGTCTATCGTAATGATCTTTCCATTATGAGGAAACTTGATAAGCCGAAAGATCGATGAAACAATAGCAGTCATAGCATAAGACCAACTGTGACCCAAGAGAAGGTTGTAATCTAGAGGGGCATCAACCACTTCCACATCTAGATTTACAGTTTTTCCTTCAACCCCTATAGGTAAATCCTGCAAAATGCCAAAAGAATGGAACCCTTGGCCATCAAAATCCTTTAGAATCATCGGGGATTGATTTAGTGTCAGAGAACAAAGCGATCTCCAACACTGGATCGACGTAATACACATAGAAGCTACCTCATCAATCACAGTCCGAAAGTAAGGTCTATTTTTGACTAACACTGGAATCTGGAAATCCATTTGATGAGGTAGGCAAGGTGTACTATTTTCTAAATCAAATATTATTAGGTTCAAATCCTGAATATCAACAACTCCTATAGCAGACAATAGTAATTTACGCTGTGCTGGGCATGATTGTAGCACCTCCAAAGCCGACATTGCTGAAGGGAAAATAGCTAAGTCTTCAACAATGTTATAATTCTGAGTAGCTCTTGCATGTGGATTGAAAGATGACTTCCGAAGTATACCTTTAGCAGGCGGTTTGATTACTAAGTCTAGGTTAGGTTTCTCGATCTATAGCGGATCAGAACCAGAACGAGTTGAAGTTGATGGGTTTGAATTAGAAGATTTTGCTTCTTTACCATCAACATGATTTTTACTACCATAATCTTGTGATTGTGTCACAATCCTGACATGAGACATCATCATAATGGGTTCTTCTGAGGCATTTGAGGAAGAACTGATCATCTTACTATCTTGGCTAGGAAAAGGATCCTTCAAGACAGTAGGCGTTTGAGAACCTTTGATGATTTTCGAAACCTTAGCTCGATGTGGGAAATCTCTTGTAAAATGCTCCTCATCACAAATGAGACAAGGATAGTAAGGTTTACATTTCTCGTCAGTAGATTCATTTTTATCTGATTTCTCTTTTGAGTTTTTCTTATTTTTCTTCTTCCCCTTCTTTTTATTGTCGCATTTCAATTTGGCTGTAGATGATTCTACAACATGGATATCAGCAGTAATTTCAGTGGAAGAGTCTCCTGTCGGGGAATCTGGTAAAGTTATAATAGGAGAAGAATTCTTTGAAGATTTCTTCTTGCTTTTGGTACTAACTGAACCAATCATACCATCAGCGACATGAGACCCTGAAGGAGGTGCAGTAATTTGATTTTGTTTTGGAAGGTCGAGGATTTTTTCATGTAAAGTACCTGACTACGTATAGACGAAGTCAAGGTACTTAGCCTGAGCAATTACTTGCTCTTCAGTAACAACTCCTGCCTTAGCTACATCTTCAGTGATTTTAGATAATAATGACTTAACGAACCATTATGCTAAAATTTGATGCGGAATAAAAACTTTCACTAAACGTCGTCTATGTCGCCATTCATGAATATGATCTGAAATATATGTGGACGTTGACTGTTTTAATGAAGTTAATATTTCCGTGCCATTGTTGTATCTGACAGACAACTGAAAATGAGTTAAGAAAGATGTGGCTGACTGACTAAAATTATAAAAAGAGCCTCGTGGTAACTCAATGTACCATTTGGCAGCAAGAACAATCAAAGTGCATTAAAAAAGATGTAAGCGAATTGAATCATCGATAATGGAATTAGATGCACACCAAAGGTGATAAGTCATCACATGATTTGAAGGATCTTCTCCTAACTTACCCTCAAACTTTGGGATATCATTGGGCAACTTATTAGGCATTGGCGGCCAATACAGAAGATAGTAAATTGGATCGTTTGTGAGGCGCAACAAATTAGGTAAATCCAAAGTTGCAATAAAAGGTAATTGATGGTTAGGTCACGAAAACCTTGGTAACAAGACCAGCCCTAGGAGGAGGATATCCAGGATAACCTAGAATTGGATTTGCATTAGGAATATTATATCCTCCCAGAAAGCCAGGATTAACTGGACCAAATTGGGGTTGTTGAGGTTGCTGATAAGTATATCCAGGGTACGGTTGATGCTGATAAACTGGGTTTTGTATGGTAGGACCGAATTGATACTATCCTTAGTATGGTTGATAAGTGAATTGTGGTTGACTTGTAACAACCATACTTGGACCAGGTTGTCCTACAGGCATCTGAACTGAAGCCTGAACTGTAGGTCCTGACTGTAGAAAAGAGGCTTGAGGAATTTGGACTGACAGAGAAACAGTAGAAACCAGAGCTATTGATACTCCAGAAGTAGGTGGGGTAGATTGAACAGAAGCTGCAGTAGTTGCATCAGTAGTTTGAGGCAGAGTTCGAGGTGAACTAGGCCTGGGCTGATGAACTACACCAGGTGCAGAAGTTTGAATAGTAGGCTGGATAGGTTGCTGGGTTGAACCAGAAACCAAAGGTTGTCCAATTTAACTTGATAACTGCACATTAGGTTGCAAAATCCGTTGAGTTTGAGATGGATCCCACACCATGTTCATTCTGGGGTATGGACCCATAAAAGGTTGATCATATTGAGGACCATAACCGGGTTGAGCGTAGGGATGATAATTGAGAGGTACATTTCCAGCTCCTTGTACAAATGGTTGACCAGAAGGTGGTTGGAAACCTTGAGTTGGGTACTAACCTTGAGGTTGATAACCTTGAGGCACATACTGAAACTGGGGTTGACCTTCAGGTATATATTGATACTGAGGTTGACCTTGAGGTATGTACTGAGTCTAGGGTTGACCTTGAGGTATGTACTATCCTGAAGGTATGTATTGTCCTTGAAGTTGCCCCCTAGGCGATAACTGACTACCTTGAGGTTGCCCCCCAGGCAGTAATTGAGTACCTTGAGGTTGCCCCCCAGGTGGTAACTGACTACCTTGAGGTTTCCCTCCAGGCAGTAACTAACTACCTTGAGGTTGCCCTCTAGGCGGTAACTGACTACCCTGAGTTTGCGAATTTGGAATAGTGCCAAACATCATAAGAATTTATTCTACGCTCAACGGTTGAGTTCCATTATTATCGGATGATATCTCATGTTCAATTGGTTGAGGAGATGCTCCTGGAAAAGTACCAGTGAGTGACTGATACCCTGAAGGAACATAATGACCGCCATATAAAAATGTTTCCAGTGTTTGGGAAAACATGGATGACTGTTTTGACATATTCAAAGGAGGATAATAACCTCTGGGTGTAAGATGAAAAGGAATTCGAGGTGGTGAAAAACTAAGACCCGGGTTTTCTAAAAAAATTGTCAATGATACGTACCAAGCATCACTCCTAAAAGGACTATAGAAAATTGATTCACACTCTCTAAGTTCTAAAGTCGGTTGATTTTCAGGGAGAGTTATATCTTCGTTCGGACTAACAAGTTCTTCAATAGAAATGAGTCTAGAAGGAAGATTTTGGGTAATGATACTTCCTACCCTGGGTGAACCAGGACCACTAGAAGTTGGTGAAGCAAATCCTGAAGATGGAGTAGCAACAGGTTCGGTTTCAGGCTCAGAAATTTCAAGTTCTTCAATTAACTCACTAGTAGGAGAAATACTACCAGTAACTTCGGAAAATGAAATTGGTTCAGAAATATACTCTGTTGCTTGAAGTTGATAATCAAGATGAAAAATTAAATATGACTCTCCGGATTTCGATGACCCAACTCTACTGTCACTAGGTGATACAAGAGCTTGTAGCCCTTCAAGCTGGCTTGGTGTATACTCTGGAGGTTGCCCCTGAAGACTATGGGATTGTCTCGGTAATTTAGCCACGATTAAATATTTAATTACTCACATGCAAACAAAGAAAATCTCAATAAAACCACCTAAAGTCTCTAAAGAACCAAACAATTGAATCACATGCCTAAAAATTCTAAGAGTTCAAACCACACTCAAAAAGTAACTTTCCATACCAAAAACACTAGTTGGTGATGAAATCCAATGTCGTAGAATTTAATACAGAAAGGGCGATTGGAACAGTTACCCTGACAACCTACTTAATGAAACAGATTGGCACAAGTTTCTTCACAAAACCGTCTATAGTGAAGAGAACCCCCTAGAGAGTCCAAGTGAGTCTAGTCGATGTCTACTCTAGGTACAGTGATACCCGTACTTCACCATCACCTTAGGAAATAATCTTAAGTTTATGGACACTGAGGTTACAAACAATAACAAATATAACTAGGGGAAAAGTCTACGATCCGATCTACACGCAAGGGCAGAGTAACAAAGCTCAATCCCCTTGATGTCTCCTTGACATGATCGATCCGAGGTTTACCAAGAAGTGACCCTAGGCTCCTCGACAATGGTTAATCCAAGGTTTACCGTTTATAATACGCACAAATCTTCTATCTTTCCCAATGAGACAGACTTGATTGTCTCAAATGTTCGGACATGATCTCGTGATTGACTCCTTTAGGAGAAGCTTCCTAGATTATATCAATTACAATTGAATTTATTTCCTACCGCAAGATATAGCTACTTGTTTGTTTTAACTATCTTGGAGAGTTAATTACTCTCTACTCCAAGATACTAGCCTAAACTATATTGGTGATAAGAGCCCTAGAAATAAAAAGATTGCTAGATCAATTTTAATTAAGCGTTACTTTTATGGGTTGTTTCTTAAGTCAATAGGTATGGAAATGAAACTTTGATGGTGTGAAGACTCGACTCCAAAAACATTAAAAAATGCACCTAAAATGATAAACAATTTGTTTTTCCTTCAATGAATTTCTAGCTAAAAGAAAGAGTTTGAGAATGTAATTTTTTCGGGGAAAAAAATAAATAAAAAAATAAAAATAAAAAAATCTTTCTTTCAACATGTAAATGAAAAGAAAATATTTTTGTCTTTTTCAATAAGAACTCAAAACGAGGCTGCTAATTATGCTCGCAAAAAATCCCTTTTCTTTTTCAATGCTCAAAACTTAAAAAAACAATTCTTTCAAAAGAGATTCTCCAATTTCTAGAAAACGCTCAAAACTACAAAAAACTAATCTTGAGATCTAAAAACTTCTAAAAACCTAATGTATAAAAGCTTCAAATCTTTTTGAGGACGTTTTACTTAGTTATTCAATAAACTAAGGATTAATTCGTTCAGAATAACAAATCAATAAAAAAACATCCAATTATGTTTCCTTTTATAAAAATGAGATTCAAAACTTATGACCAAGTTTGTTCAAAGACTTGCAAAGAGAAAACGAAATCTATTTCTCACCAAGGGCAGATTTCACAAACTAGCCAAACTCATCAAGAAGGCAAAAAGACACGAGGGTGATCGAAGGTTTCTTAGGCTTCTAATCTTTGAGTCACTACAGAGACCAAGTGAAAACCAATCCAGGCATGCAAAACTTCTAGAAAATCATCTAAAACAAAAATACGAATGGAACTTATTCACAAGATATTTTTGACAGAACACATGCAAATCTAGTAAGATACCAAAAGTCATAAATGAAACCTAAACTTAACTGGAAGAAAACATTTTAGGTTTTTCAAAAAATTTCTCAAGGTACGCAGGCTTCCAGAAGAACCAGATGCAGTACCGCTCTGTGTACCAAAGGAAAAGTGCAGAGATGTCCGCACTGTCTATAAAAAGAAAGTGCGGTCCTCTGAAAATAAAAAAAATAAAATAATAATCTAGATCCTAAAAACTACCCAATCCCACACACATCAAGCAAAAATAAGAAACAAGAACAAGTTTCTCAAGTCAAAGACAAAGGAAAACCAAAAACCAAATTTAGTTCCCTAGTGGAGTCGCCAATTTGTTGGCCAGATAAATCGATCTTGCGGACAAGGCCAATCTCCCTAGTATCAAAATATATCTAGCAACAAGCAGAACAAGCAAATCTACCTTTCTCTAAACATATTACGATTCATTAATAAAAACTATAGAGGTGTTTAGACCGTACCTTAAGTCCAACGCTAGTTTGTAGCAGCCATCCTTCAACCATCCAAAAGAGTTTCCTTTTGAGATCCTACAATCACAAACAAGCACACATCAAACAACACCTTCATAGCTAATATAATAAATCATGTTCATTATGGTGATCAAGGAATCCATAAAATAGACCATAAAACACAACTTATTGAGAAAAATAACCTTGTTTGTATTGACTTTGAAATAGAAGAACCTTACAACCTTTGGTGCCTTGATGTTATACAAGCTCTTCCCAGGGTCCAAAAAAGGAATCTCTTTTTCTTTGACAAGCCTCACACTCTTCCAAATGAGATCAAAGAGGTATGTAATCTCTCCTCACAAAATCTCAATTAGGAAGACTAAGTTCCATTAACATTTTATGTCAAAAATATTCAGCTTTCAACCTATCCAGTAACCAGCCCAATGCTCCATTTTATAGTGCAAAGGAAGGAGGTTACAGGTCCACCTATGAAAAGATAGAGTCCTCCTTCAAAGGGATAAGCTCCTGACATCAAGGGGTTAGCTCCTTAAGATATGGGATGCATGAACCCTAACAGAGCGAACTTGCCACCTCAAGATTCCTTCCAGAAGCTTCTAGAAATGACTCAAAGTGAGTTTTTAAGAATATAATTGTGCCTTTTTAACTTTTACAGGGGTCCGCACCCATAACACAGAGACAGAGAGGTCAAGTGTGCAGGGGACATGACCATTAGGTGCGGTACCACAGGTAATGCTAAGAGAAAGTGCGGAACCAGAGTTTTAGAGACTTTAAGGGCTTTCTCTTATTTTCAAGGCTTGAGATGAAGAACTAAGGCTTAAGACTTGCAAAGGAGGAAAGTATGAGTGGTGATGGACTCACACAGATTGCAGAATGTCAAGGTGACAATTTTTGTGCAACAAGATCCACGAGATATTTTCCTACTCTTTCCCTATTGAGCTATACAAGTGGATTGCAAAGCTAGCAGATAGCCAAGGAAGGTGGAAACTTGACTATCCTATTGTGTGGACCCTAGGGTTAGTGTGAAGGTTGGAAGCATCAGAGGATAAAATTGCTCACATTATCGATCATTGGCTCGATCGTGTCATAGGAGGATTTGTTATTGAATTCGCGATCGACACCTTAGTAAGCTATAGCAAGGTGGAGCGACACTTTTTCAAAGGATCACAAGGTAAGTACTTAAAATCTTTGAATACATGGATTAAAATGTTGTTGTGTGAAAAACGGGTTATGCAGCTACCTTGATGTTCAGGACTACGCAAGGTAGAAAAATTTACAGAAATGAAGGAAATAAGGGTCCAGCGTATAACCCCTTGATTTCGCCTCCAAGAAGGGATGAAGAAGCGATAGCAAAGGTTTCTCCACGAAGCACTATTCAGTTAATAAGACAAGGATTCTCGTGAATGTCACCTCCGCCCACACCACCTCTGACTTCACCGCGATCCCCTCCAACTTCACCCGTACCACCTCCACCTCCACCTCCACCATGGTTCAGTATGGAAAATATAGTGAAGTTTCCTTTATTCAAAGGCTTGGGAAATGAGGACCCAGACCAATTTTGGTTCATTGTGAGGGCTGTATGGGAAGCTCAAGGTGTTACAAATGACCACATAACGAAGGTGACACTAGTTAGTTCTCTGCAAGATCGCGCGCTAGTACTCTAACGATAGCCTGAATGCTGGAATAATAGACATCCAAGCAGCAATAAATAGGGAATTTAGTAGGCCTAAATTGAGGCACAGTCGATTGTGGGATTCAAAGAGATTGTGATGCGACCAGATGAGACACCATGGGAACTATATTAGAGGTTGAAATGTACAATCCATGAAGCCAAGATGAATTTGACAAATGGACAACATCACGAGTGGTTTGTGGCTTCGCTACTACCACACTTAAGGAGTGCGCTGTCGCAGCAGAAGATAACAACTTAGGTAGAATCCTTGGAGATTTACATGAGACTACATGAGACCTTGATGCAAGATCCTAACCTAGGAGTTCAACAAATCCATGTGCAGCTAAAGAATCTGTACCTTGAGATGCAAGGTTTGAAGCAGGACAAGACAGTTTGACCAGAGGTACAGGAGGAAGTATGGTGCTTTAAATGCAAGAGTCGGGGTCATGACAAATACCATTGTTTGGTATTTGTGAATTACCTTGTAGGGGGAGGACCTATGCCTTTAAGGTTGGAAGCTCAAGCAGGACCTAGCACGGGGCCTCCATTATGGTGTGCTATGTGTCAGGTAGCTGGAAAACATGTCACAGATAACTGTCACTTTCTATAGAAGTATGTACAAGCACTGCAATAGTTGTTCTGCAACTTTTGTAGGTCGGTAGGACATGATGAGCGTACTTGCAAGAGTTATGAATTGATGATGGATAGAACTCTCACCTACAGGGTTCAAGCCGAAACATATCCCATTGATCAGAATGCAGGGATGGGGCGGATAGGATTTCAGGGGTGCGGACAAGGCCGAGGCGGAGGAGGAACTAGTAGAGGTCGCAGACGGTGGATTTGCAACAATTGTGGAGGATCGGGACACTATGCCCACGATTGCACTAATCCGATGTGTCCGTTGTGTAAGTATTGCATATTTTTTGATCATGAAACAAAATACTATCCTATGTTGATAGCTAGGATACGAGGCAAAGGGGTGCTACCACCTCCACCAACTCATAACCTGCAGATGATGAGGTCTGAGCCGTGCGAAGAAGATCCAAACGTAAACATAGTGCTCAAGAGTGGGATCAAATAGGGGATGACAAGGGGACATAGCCAGAAGGTAGTACATGGGTTTGCAAAGCCCCGATGAAAGAGGTTGAGTTCGATTTGGAGCGCGCTCGTGAAACCTTCATTGAAGCTAAGAAGAGCTTCGCTGTGGCCTCCACCTCAGGAAGCAAGGATAAGCCTAAGCTGAAGATGGACCCCTCTATGCTCACAACTTTCCTAGAAACCTGTATGATGTTACTACGCGACATTAAGGCTTTGAAAGGGATAGAAGAACTCATCAATAGATGCACTGGAACCACGCCAGGTGAGCCTTGCATAGTACGGAAGATTGGCAAGCATAAAACAAGGACAGGATGGGAGATAAGGCTGACCGCTCAAATAGGAGAGTATAAAATGGATTATGTCATTTTAGACCTAGGGTCAAATGAAAATGTCGTGCTGAAGAAAAATTGGGAGTGAATGGGGAGACCTACATTGCAATGGTCTTCGATTCAACTACAGATGGTGAATTAGCAGAAAATCAACCCCATGGGGCGGCTATAGGGGGTGGCCGTGGATATTGAGGGAGTGAGCATGCTGGCAGATTTTGAAGTAATAGAGATAGGGGATGATAGAAATCCCTACCCTGCACTCCTGGGAATTAACTGGGCAACTAATATGAATGGGGTAATCAATCTGAATAAGTGAACGATGATCTTTGAGAAGAAATCACTGCACGTAATAATACCCCTAGATCCTACTGAAGGATCGCGCTATACGAAAAGAGTCCGCAATTATGAGAGTGATGATGATTTGGACTGCATCTATAAGATAACATCGCGAGACCAATACTAGGTGAATTCCACCGTAGATGGATGGATAACAGGGGATCGCGAGAGTTCCTGCACTTTGGATTCTGACAAAGAAATAAAATGCTGACAGAACCGGTTACACGAAGTAACTACACTGAATTGCAACATGATGACCTAGTCGTTGTGCTATGTGTCATCAGAGGCAAGAAATCTGCCTATTTATGATTGTCTAAATGAGGTAGATATCTTTTTTGATGCATTTGAAAGGGAGGTACCACAAAAGCAGCACTTCCAGGCCTTGGACTGGGCACTGCGCGCAACACCCTCAGGATAGTGGGGTACACACAAGGGAAGCTTTGATGATTGGTGCGAATGTAGGAGGATGATGAGAACATGACTTGGGAAGCCTAATATGGACTGACAAACAAATACAATGGATAGAATGATCCACGCGCGCATCTGGCCAAATGGATGCAGGCTTATGGAGAAAAGCCCCAACCTGAGTGGGTGCACCTGTTCTGTCATACCATAGATGTTATCCCAATGAATTGTTATATAGAAATAGAGCTCCACCATGGGACAAGTGACTGGGATATCCTAGGCAAAGGATTCATGATGACATTCAGTTTTGAGGACGGGTTTGACAATATTGATGAGGCGCTACAAGAGGTGAAAGTCGCCATCTTTAGGATACTGCAAGATCCTTTAGACCTAATTTAGCCTGAATGGGCTACCCAACTAAGTCACACACTTGAATGTTATAATGTAACTATTGAAGATGAGGATGAGGATTCTTGGAAGATTAACATTTTGGAAACAGAAGGGCACTGGGAGGTTCAAGGACCACAGATTGAGAACCCTCATATAACCGCAAGTGAACTTTGGTATAGAGGCAGAACCCAAATTCACAAAGATTGGAGACTACTAGGATAATGTGACGGTGGATAAGGTCACTGAATTACTCCACGAATACCATGACTTATTCCCTACCAAGTTTACTGATTTGAAAGGAATAATCAAAGATCTAGGAGTGATGAAGATCACATTAAAACCTACCACGAAGCCAGTTAAGCAGAGGCCTTACCACCTCAATCCAAAATAAAAAGAAAAGGTCAGCTTAGAACTTGACAAGATTCTAGTGGTAGGCATAATTGAGCCTGTGGAAGAATCCGATTGGGTAAGCCTAATGGTGTTGCAAGAGAAGAAGTAGAAGGATGAGATAAAGATATGCGTGGATCTCAGAAAACTGAATGACACTTGTGTGCATGATCCTTTCCCAACTCTGTTTACGGATGAAGCGTTGGAAAATGTAGGTGGGCAGGAAGCATATTACTTCACTAATGGGTTCTCTGGGTACCACCAAATCAAAATCGCGCCGGAGGATAGGAGAAGGACAAAATTCACAACTAAGTGGGGTTGTTTTCAATACACCGTAATTCCGTTTGGATTGAAGAATGCACCTGCAATCTTTTCACGTGTGGTTATTGCGGCATTCAAGGAATTTAATCATAAGTTCTTGGAGGTATATTTTGATGATTAGACTATATTTGGGTTGGTTAAGTGCCATGTAGTGAGCTTGCGTCTGATGCTAGATACTTGTCGAAGATACCAGATCACGCTCAATCTCAAGAAGTGTCTGTTTTGCATTCCTTTTGGAAACCTATTAGGACATGTGGTTTGCAGACAAGGACTAATGGTAGACCCCATGAAGATCGTGGTGATACTGAACTTGGAAGCATCGAGGAGTGTGAAACATATGCCTGTTACTCTGAGACATTGTGGATATTACAGAA
>APFE031021711.1:5289-16141 GCA_000404065.3 Pinus taeda
TTGGACAGATATCATTCTCTATACTACAACATAGAAATTGAAAACATGGCATGATCCAGATTACACTGTTGGACCATCCATCCAAAATTGAATTCCTATGAAAACTGATATAGACACTGCCTTCTTAGGAAAATATGAGATATTTGCATTTGTCAAAGTTGAGCATATTTGGACCTTTGACATCCTATCATGAAATATGAAACCTATTGGTATAGGTATCCAACAAGTGGAAGGGAGAAAATCCGTTGCACAGAGAAATAAGGAGGAGGCCAAGCTAAAAATGATGCAACTAGCCAAAAAGAGAAAGAAGGAGGATGCCAATGAGGCCCAAGTGGAGCACGATGTCACTCAACAAACAAAGAAGCAAACAGGTGGAATAGAGCAAGCCTCTGACAAAAGCACAAGGTCACCTTCACCTAAGACAAAGGACGATACAAATGAGCAGACAGAATAACACATCATAGACCTAGAGGCGATGTATGCCCACATCAAATGTCCAAGAGAGCAGGAGAAAGGAGGGTCCAAGAATAAATCCAAGGCCACTAAGACATCATTGGACCTAATCACCCTCACAAAGGGCAATTCGCATGACATCGGTGGTGTGCAATGTCATTGTAGAGGCCCTAGAACAATTTGAGCAGCAACAATAAATAATTTGGGGGCTATCCATACATATTTGCAAGAGCTATAGACCCACATGTCACAGGTTGGCACAGTGTCTACTAGCGTTGTGATCAACACTTTAGAAGTTATCGAGATGCTGAACGTGATGGCCTCCAGCATGATAGTGCTACCTGATGGAGCACTGACCATGGAGAATGAAGCTGACAAGCTCACTATCAGTGCCCTCAAGGGAGTAGGCTTGATTCTGGTAGCACTTCCTGGAGAAGCACTTCAAATTTTGCAAGATGGAGTGGTTACAGAGCTGAGGGCCCATGAGCAGCACACCCTCTAGGTGATTAGTGAGCAACGGATTAATAATGAGAAGATGGTACTACAATGAGAATCTGCCATCGCATGTGTGACTGAGGTGACCAATCAAAATAAGAACATAATGTAGGTCATTGAAGAGGCATGCCAAATGGTCCCAGAGTTGGCCATTCTTGAGGAAGAACCAGTCGAGATGCATGTCCGCAAACCGGCCGCGAGGGTGTGCGACGCTCATACATAAATGGTGATCGTTTAGTTGGAGTTGAACCTATAGATAATAGAGTTACATTTCAAGACCCAACCTTCAACTCCTCTAGAAGTAAAGGAGTAGCCGACGACCACTGTCACAGAAGCAGTAGCAGTGGTTGACATTGTAGTAGTAGACTACACGCAACTTTTTGAGCAATTGTTCGAGGTCCTTACAAGCTTGTAGGAGGACCCTAATGTATAGTGACTAGAGACAGAAGCGTATGAGCTACAACCGCGCTATGATGAGGTCAAAGGCATAGTGCAAACCATTACACTCACACAGAGATTGTTGAACCTGCAGGAGGCCAAGCAGATAAAAGAACAGGTGGATGCAGTGCTACACAAGGAAGCAGTGCTGAAGGCGCAACTGAAGCCCTCGCTAGATGAGGCTTACAGAGTCACAACATATATCGAAAGAAAGCTTGCGAGTCTGCAAGAAACTCAACAAAAGCTTTAGGTCGATAGTTCAGGAGCAGTGACAAAGCATATGGTCGAAGACTTGAAGCAGGTGATCATACAGTGCACTATTGAGGTTGCAGTCATACGGGTCAAGCTAGGAGGTCTTTGCAATGAGATCTCTGCACCTGCTAAGTCACTCAAGGGTGCATCACGATGTTTGTGTGGGGGGCGTATTGGGAACGGGATCCCCCAAGGACATTTTTCGCACTAAAAGCCAATGTTTGGGTCGAATTTTGTAATAAAGTTGTAAAGACACCACATTTTGTGGTCGCAGAGTGCGAAGGTTTCATGAGTCATAAAGGGTCGCCTGCCCTTATTTTGTAAAGTAAAGTCGGTTGTAAAATATCTACCCATGATTTGTGGACCATGGGATTATATAAAAAGAGCTAATTAAATAACCTCTAAGAACTTAGATCAATCATGAGTTGTAGAAAAAGTCTTGAGCTATAAGGAGAGATGTCTAAGTTTCAGGTCGTATCGTAGGTAGAAGCTCTACAGCTGAGTGCACAAAGTCCTAGGGTAGAAGTCTGCAACTGAATGTGTGAAGCACTGCAACTGCGTAGACAGGGCATATAAATTCTGTAATCGTTTGAAGATATCAATAAAGAGAAGCATTTTACAAATTTCGTTTCTTTTTTTCCTGTTAATATTGTGAATTAATTTCATTTATAATGCTTATGTGATGCACAAATGTATGTAACTACATTGGTTAGTTGAACGCAAGCAAGAACATCTATTTACACAGTGCTAGTTGTGATTGTTTAATAAAATAAGTAAGATACTTAAGCTACTTTGGGAATCTTCATAGAATGCTACCCTAGCTGTGCGAAAGTACCTAAACCACAGGTTAGGGTTACGCGAAGGTCAATCTCACCATTTCGTGGAGGTACTTAAGGGTGAAATAAAGGGCTAGTCTGACAAAGCCCTATAACCTAACTGACCTACACAAAAGTAGGAATAGAAGGAATAAACCGACATCACGGCAAACTCAGGGTGTGGAAACTTGGTTCTAGCATCCCCCCATACTCCTTCGAGTGAGGCTTTGGTCCGCAATCCATGGGCTAATGCCGAAAGGGCCAATAGTGTAGGGATTTGTTTGGATAACTAACGTTGAACCTATGTCAGGCCCCTCGAAGCCAACAATGTTTATGGAGCTAAAGACATTATCTAGGCTACTAGTTTATTGGGTCTAACAAAATGGGCGGGTTTATCTCTATCTCTTGCCAACTTTCCACTTTCCATGCCCTATTCACTCGGACAAGTCCATCTCTCTCTTGCCACTTACCGCCAATGCCAGGACTAACTGATTAATTATCGCAATAGTCAATGTACAGTTTGCCAGACTCGATTACCACTCTAATCAAAATACCAATAAACTTGATTCCTACACCTAATACTGTTACCAATATCTAGTTTGTTCTCATATTACTTGATTGATTCCAAAATCATGGGCCTTGGGATAGACTTTTTGACTTTCCTTATTCAACAGGGTTTGAAACCCAATAAGTTCATTTTATAAAGAGCATAATCAATTTTTCCTTTCACTTTAATGAGATTCGATGATGAGGCACATGTTGCCTGAAAGAAAGATATATAAAGATGCATGCTATGCTACCCAATTCTAAACAAGAAATATAACACAAAAAAACTGCAAAAGTAAGGGAATTCCTCTTGCTCCCCATCCCATGTTTAGAAAAACAAAACACTACTACTCCCTCCTCTCCCAAAGGTCTTCCTGGTTGAAACCAAAACCCCATGGCCAAAATGAATGCAGATGGAATTAACGTAAGTAAATAATGGATGGGAAAAGGGTCAGATAGTCACAACTGGCCTCCCTCCATTCAATTATAACCGTGCTTGCCTACATATCTGCTTAAGCTAGTAATGGTTACTAACTATATTAGGTAGGTACGGGTAATATCTATCAAATGGATCAATATTTGTGACATAATAAGAAGGGTCATAGTGGATCCTTTTATCCCTCATTCAAGAAAAAGAAAAATCCCTAAACAAAACGGAATGGTAGAGAGGAATAATATGAATTTGGTGGAAATGGTTGGATGTCTACTGCATGCCAAAGACCTACCCACTCAATTTTGGGTAGAAGTAATTTTTGGTAGAAGTTGCTTGCTACTCAAACTATATCCTAAATTTGCTTCCGACTAGATATGTTAGTGACATAACTCCAGTCGAGAAATGGTGAGGAAGGAAACCTTCAATTGGGCCCCTCAGAACCTTTCGATGTATTTATTTAGCACACATTAGTATACACCTCTTAGTCTATGGATGTATGAGGAATTTTGTTGATTCCTTAACAAATAACCATAAGTACCGATCAGGGAAATTATTGTAATCTTGCCATATCGTTGAAGAAGACCAACGGTAACACTCTTCATCTGTGTGAAGAGAACATGATTAATTCGATTACAGTTACTACTAAGTTGGAAGAAGTATAATAATCCCATGAATAACATCTCAAGGTTAGTCACGACACTTGTAACTACCTCTCATTGCGATAATCCATGCCCCATTTCCTCATATCGATTGAAGTGTTCAGTCAAAGGTAACGTGAATCATTGAGAGAGTTCCTTGAGAGGGGAAATGTATAGGATGAGGATGCGCCCACATTTGAAATGTAACTAATAACGTAAGTAGAAAACCTTCCTCGCGACTTTGAAATTACAACTGAAAATCCAACCTTCGTTAATAGAGAAGCAATAATATCCCTCACTGAATCTACTTCACCCATTTTATGGACTCAATTGATAATGTCATCACGATCTCTTTTGTACTTCGATCTTGAGGGAAGGATACCCACTACCTTTCCATCAAACGTCTCCCATAGGAAGATATCTAGCAACAAGGGATATAAGGGAGATCCTTGGGTGAGACCACAGGTTCAATCCACGTTCCAATCTTGTCCCTATTCATCATACTTATACGATGTTTGGTTATCATTAACACTTTTGGATACTACTTATTACGGTAATTTCATATCATAGTAATCGTAATACCATTACTAGTGCTATGATTACGGTCATATGATACCTAGAATGTCGAGCAAGCACCGAGCTTAATGAATAACTAAGCTACATATCTTTGATACAATGTATCTATACCTTGTTACTCAGTATTCATTACTAAAAAAGCCGTATAACTTTAAGTAAGGTTCCAAGTTACTCTATACAAATGAGTACACAAATCTTGCCACTATAACATAACATAAAAAGGGGATAAGGTGTTTCCCTATTCAATGGATAAGGTGAATCAATAGGTCAGCCTCCATGGACTTGGCTTGATTACACTCTACCCTAATAACATAGTATAGAAGTATAAAGGTCATAACTAAATCCATCACTATTAACTAGTGTTATTACTCTTACAAATAGGTTGGTCGAAGGGTTATACTAGTGTATTCAACCTAATTAAGAAACTAGTATTCAAGTTTCTCTAAGCTTCAATATGTGATAAAGCATGATAACGGTTCTTACTCTATGTAACATGTTTTATTATGTTTATAAAGGATATATAAATCAATGGAATTAAGAGTAGCATAGAAGGGTACTATTTGTAATCTACCCAACTAACCACAACTCAAGCTTAGTTGAATACAAAGACTAACACGATATCAATGCTAATCCTACTAATAAGGTCTAGTTCAATGTTGGGAACCTATAGTAATAGAGATTGTTACTTTATTTGAGCATGCTTCAAGTTGTGAGTTGTGACCATGTAATGATATGTTATAGTCATCACAGTATTACAACTTCTTTTACGTATTATAAGCATTTATCTAACTTAGCTCATCCTTGGTGTTATAAGATCTTGTTTAATTACGCAACCACTTATAGAAGGTATAGCTCTTGTTATCATATCTTAACGAGAATGAAGTATGACTATTCATATCAGATCACATGGTATTATTACTTAAGCCTGATTACAGCTTACATTCAAGTCAAAGCGTATAATCTATACACACTAATTACGGAAAGTATGAATGATTATACTAGTTAGATATCTAATAAGGTTAATGATTTCAATTACTAGTACTACAATATTGGTTCGATATTGATAAAGGTCATAGTTAAGGAAACACTTGTAACTGATGAAATCTCGATACCTTTGATCATTGAATAGGGAAGATCAATACTTCTTGTAAGCTCATATCGATACAATGATTAATATTAAATGGTGCTAAATGTGATATGTATCTACATAATGAATCTCATATCATAAGCATTACCTATACATTACATTCTTGTACCCACCATATTACAATCATTCATAGGAAGAACAAGTATAGTTAGAACATATCTTGAAAATTGGTTAGTTAAGTAGCTCCATAGTTTCCCTAAGAATCGATGTGGAAATTAAAGGCTTTATTTTCTTGTATCTTAGTTGTACTAGTTAGATAGGGATACAAGGCATATTTGGGATAGCTTGGTTTCCCTATTTAGTCATGTTTGATGAATACAGATCGAGCTCAGCATAAGATTTGTAATTAGGAATGGGTCAAAAAGAAAGGCTCTCTATTATATGGGTGGTTTCCTCTTTATTTCTTTCCTTTATTGGCATAGATAACTTTATTAATGGAGCGAAGTAGGTCCCCCCATATAAAGTAAGTAAATTTCCCATCTGTCTATATTTTTCCTTCCCCATTTCTCTAGAGTGACAATTAAGTAGTGAAGAGATTATTAATCCAAATCAAATCTTCTTGGCCCTTGCATGAAATATAAACTAGTCTTCCTCGTCGACTTGCACTCATTTCCATATCCAAGAAATTTATACCTGCAATATTTCCTCAACAAGCATTCCACCAGTCAGTTGGTGAATGAGCTCAGCAAGAATTTCAAGTCTAAATAAGATGGGCTATGGTGGGAGGGTACAAATAATCACGAAGTTAAGTGTACATCTGTCATGGTTGTCCTCTAGCTGCTCCTGTCATATGCAAGTTTTAAGATCCAGACAAAGAACTAAAATGACATGTACATTATTCACGTAATTAGGCCTTAATATTTGCGGTCAAAACTGGGACATTACGTTCCCCCTCCCCTGAGGAATGACATCAACCTCAGTGTTCTCAACCAAACACAAAGATGGATACACCTTGTGCATCACATACTCAATATGCCATGTAACTTCACTTGGCCACAAATTCTTCCACTACATGTTTACCTGACAGATGGCTCAATTCCGACGTGTGGGCACCTTTAGATCGAGGATATATGCAGGCTCCACTTGGAATTTTCAGTTCCACCTAAAGAACATTCCAATTAATAACATGATTAGGATCATGTACATATTTATTAAGTAAGGAGACATGAAAACATTATGAGCTCTTATGTTAGAAGGCAATACAATTCTACATGCAACAGGTCCAATTCTACCAAGGACTAAAAAGGTCCATAATACTTAGGTGTGAACTTGGCATACCTTCCCTAATTCACAGAGATATTCTTCAGCTTCACTGTAAAGTATACATGATCTCCAACCTAAAATTCGTTATGTGTTCTCTTGAAATATCAATAATTGTTCTCCCTATCTTGGGAAATTTTCAACTTTTGCCTTATCTCGACAACTTGTTGTTTGATTTATCATAGCATATCCAATCTAAGAATCACTCTATCCACTATACAATCCCAATTCACTTCAGTTAGACAGTTTGTAGCATACATAACTTCAAAAGGGATCATGCCTATGGAATAAAATGAGTTGCTTTAGATAACCTATCTACTACAACCATCAAAAAATCATGTTGCTTCAGTGTCTTAGGTAACACTGTTATGAAATATATGGAAATCACTTCCCATTTCCATTCTAGAATTTGCAATGGCCATAAAAATCTTGCAATATGTTGATGATTTAAATAAGAACACAGATGATGAAAATGTATCGCTAGCCACATATGTATTCCTATAAGCCTATTTGTAGGAACATATAATATCATGAAGACCTAGAGCAATGAGTTCAATAGACCTAGGGATTACCACCATATATGTAAGAAGGTGCTTAGCATATAGCCAAGGATCTGAAGACTGAGAGTTTCCAACATTATATGTAGGGGACATGTTCCACCATAACTATCCTACTAGAGGCGGGATGCCACATGGCACATATATAGTCTATGGGAGACATATATGGATGGTGTAGTGATAAAACATGGTCATAAAAGGTACAAATCCCTAAGTGTATAAGTATAGCTATATTAACAATAGCGATCAATTAGGTTGGAGGCCAAGATAGAGGGATTACTGAATTATTTAGACAAATGTGCTAGCAATTACGGTGGCCATATGGATATCTAGGAGAGATGCTACATAGTATATGATAAGATTGATATATATGGTAAACCTAGAGAGGAGCGATGGTTACAAATTCAAAACTCTAACCCACCACATAAGCATACATATACATTCTATATTTTGATTGAAAATATCCAAAATCAGCCTTTTGTGCAAAGGGTCTTAATGGCTTACGCACACGTCTAGATACATAAAGTAAGATAACAACTCTATATGGGCGTGTTACTTCTCTACAGAGTTAGATAGGATCTTTACTCATGGATAGGTAGGTTGGTGCATGGCCTAATGATCATTTTTAAATGTTAGTAGTCAAAACTAATAGTGATGCGTAGATAGTTGGGCTATAGGTAGATGTGAGATAAAAAGATGATACCCGTCCTATGGACGTCTTACCAATGCTAATGAGAAGGGTGGTGGGGACTCGATGAGAGGATACTTTGAGGGTTTCAAATATAGATGCTATTAGATGGCATGGTATAGAGACAAGGAGACTTATTAGGATGCTGAGAATGATAGGTCCCAACATATTATTCAAATTAGACTATGGTAAGTAGAGGCTAATGTAACCGGCTATAGAGGTGAGTTGGGAGGAGTAATATTGAGATTTACCTATATAATTGCAAGATCATAGTAATTACATAGTAATGTGTAAAAACCAATAGAGGGACCCTTATGTGATTAGCCACGTGCTTGGAGGCCTAAACAAGGAGACACTAGGCTAGGGAATACTACTAGTGTGATGTGATAGATATGTATTATACTCAAGTTAGCCCTAACATATGGATGAACATACTTCATTATGATGCTACTCTTTATTCCTTTTAGCATCATAAACATTCTTCTCCCGATGGTCTCACTTGTTCCATCCCCTTAGAGAAAAGCAACTTCAAGTTCCTTCATGTATTTTGACAATGAAGGCTATATTATATATAATATATTAATATATATATATATATATATATATATATATATATATATATGAGTTATTTATATACTGTTGTGTCCATGATTGATCTTATATTATATTATGGATGCATGATTATACATGTGATATATAATGTTTTCTTATGTGTTTACTAACCAATCATATGTGTAGTTGAGATTTTCAATGGAGATTGAGTAGCACAAAGTCACTTCACACAGGATCGGATACAAGAAGACAAGGATGAATGGAAGACTAAATAGACATAATTATAAAAATAGAGGAGCATGCTAAGGGAACTAAGAACGCCACAAAATTATGATGCCCCATATGTGAAAAAGGAATGTCTACATAACCTTAAAGGTTTCAAACTTACATTATTTTAGCAGATGATGGAATACGAGGAAAGCTCTTTTTTACTTAATTTATGAGAACGAAAATCACTCGACTAAAAGGAGAGGAATTCTAGTGGTATATGAATGAAGTGAAACATAATAGGTATGTATATCCCTATAATTGGAGAAAGGATGTATATATATGGGATATTATATACAATTACAATAGCGAGCATTCCAAGGTAGTGATTAAATTTACAATAGCTACCAAGGTAAATAATCAAGAGGGAACGTATGAGAAATTATATCCAAAGCAAGAGTGAGTTTGTTTAAATATATTGTGTAAAAGCTGTGTAGACTAGCGAACCATAACTAAATCAAAGAACTATTATTTACCATGTGATTACCCTTAGTATCACTATACGTAAGGCTAATGGTAGTTATAACCATATACTCACTATAACATATGACCTATCCCCTTCGCATCATAAATTCCTAGTTGCCCATATCCTCTCTATAGGACGGCTAAACTAGTATATCCCATCACCCTTTATATACTAATTAGATCAATATGGCTGAGGCGCCTTATTAGTCCTATTACCTACTAGAACTGTTTATACAAAGGTATAGTGTAGGCTAAGATATCAATATATGGTATATGCTATAGGTCACTCCTAATATAGGCATATGGTATATATAATATAGTATCTGACCTATAGGCTACTTGGTCATAGATCTCGTTCCTCTTCATCTATTAACTATATCATAGAACATACCCGATAGTTACAGTTACCTATTATATAAGAGTAATCTCTCCTAATAGACTGCTTGCCCTTACCTTAGCGAAGTACATGTAAGCTGATTTGTCAAAATAGTGAAAATTGGCCCTTAAAGTTTCTTTATGAGCACGCGAGGGAACAAATTCGAAACTATCATCAGGTAGCTTTGTATTACCTAATTCTTAATAGCTCTAAGGTCTTCCTCGTTTGGAATGTGAAAGTCCCTTCTTGTGCTCCAAAAAACATAGTAGTTCTTGAAAGAAGAAAAAAAGGATCAATGACTCGCTATGGAAAGACGACTCCACTTGGAAGTACCTGTTTCCACCGAGCTCCATTTGCGGGTGTCAAGTTGAGATAGGTGGTGGAACTCCTCGTGGAAAAAGAGAAAAGAATTTATTCCCTCGATGTTTGGAAACGAGACTTAGATGGTCAGTACCTATTGCAGTGAGTTCTCACTTTCAGTACTCAAGAGGAGGTGGATGGAAGCTTGTTGAAAGAGAAAAGAAGTGACTCACTTTATGGGAGAGCTACTCACTCAACCAAGAATGTTCTATCTGTTGGAAATAATGCTGAGAGGGGGGAGGGTGAATCCGTATTATCAAATTCTTTTCAATATGCCTTCCTTAATTTATTGATCATTAACTTGCATATAATAATGAGCATGAAACAAGAAAAACAGATAGTCACACCAAAGAACACCAGATATAAGGTGGAAACCAAATGTGGGTGAAAACCACCTGCTGCAATATGTCTCTATCTTCTTTCAATTAGAAACTTCTTTACAATGATTTTGTACTGCTGCAGTCCTTTACCAGTACACAGGCTGCAACTTGCAGAGAGCTACAACTCTCTCTCGTTTTCCAGTCTCTCCTGGAA